>PVKP010009857.1:0-66679 GCA_004027715.1 Plecturocebus donacophilus | reverse complement strand
TTCTTTTTTCTTTCTTTTGCTGTTTCTTTCTTTCTCCTTTTCTCTCTTTTCCTAAAATCTCTTCCTCTTTCTTTTTCTTTTCTTTTTTTCTTTCTTTTGCTGTTTCTTTCTTTCTCCTTTTCTCTCTTTTTCTATTAAAAAAAAAAAAAAGATTGTCATGGTTAAATGGGCTCTTGTTTGGTTCCATAAGAAATTTAAAATAGTTTTTTCTAATTCTGTGAAGAAAGTCAATGTTAGCTTGATGGGGATAGCATTAAATCTATAAATTATTTTGGACAGTATGGCCATTTTCAAAATATTGATTCTTCCTATCCATGAGCATGGAATGTTTTTCCATTTGTTTGTGTCCTCTCTTATTTCCTTAAGCAGTGGTTTGTAGTTCTCCTTGAAGAGGTCCTTCACATCCCTTGTAATTTGTATTCCCATGTATTTTATTCTCTTTGTAGCAATTGTGAATGGGAGTTCACTCATGATTTGGCTATTTGTCTATTATTGGTGTAAAGAAATGCTTGTGATTTTTGCACAATGATTTTGTATCCTGAGACTTTGCCGAAGTTCTTATCACCTTAAGGAGATTTTGGGCTGAGACGATGGGGTTTTCTAAAAATACAACTATGTAATCTGCAAACAGAGACAATTTGACTTCCTCTCTTCCTATTTGAATACTCTTTATTGCTTTCTTGCCTGATTGCCCTACCCAGAACTTCCAATACTATCTTGAATAGGAGTGGTGAGAGAGGGCATCCTTGTCTTGTGCCAGTTTTCAAAGGGAATGCTTCCAGCTTTTGCCCATTCAGTATGATATTGGCTGTGTATCGTCATAAATAGTTCTTATTATTTTGAGATACGTTCCATCAATACCTAGTTTGAGAGTTTTTAGCATGAAAGTGGTGTTGAATTTTATTAAAGATCTTTTCTGCATCTATTGAGATAATCACATGTTTTTTTCTCATTGGTTCTGTTTATGTGATGGATTACTTTTATTGATTCATGTATGTTCAACCAGCCTTGCATCCCAGGGATAAAGCCAACTTGATTGTGGTGGATAAGCTTTTTGATGTGCTGCTGGCTTTGGTTTGCCAGTATTTTACTGAGGATTTTTCACATCAATGTTCATCAGGGATACTGGCCTGAAATTCTCTTTTTTTGTTGTGTCTCTGCCAGGTTTGGGTATCAGAATGATGCTGGCCTCATAAAATGAGTTAGGGAGGAGTCCCTCTTTTTCTATTGTTTGGAATAGTTTCAAAAGGAATCATACCATCTCCTCTTTGTACCTCTGCTAGAATTTGGCAGTGAATCCATCTGGTCCTGGGCTTTATTTGGTTTGTAGGCTATTAATTATTGCCTCAATTTCAGAACTTGTTATAGGCCTATTCAGGGATTCAAATTCTTCCTGGTTTAGTCTTGGGAGGGTGTATGTATCCAGGAATTTATCCATTTCTTCTAGATTTTCTAGTTTGTGTAGAGGTGTTTATAGTATTCCCTGTTGGTAGTAGTTTGTATTTCTGTGGGATCAGTGGTGATAGCCCGTTTATCACTTTTTTATTGTGTCTATTTGATTCTTCCCTCTTTTCTTCTTTATTAGTCTGGCTAGCAGTCTATCTATTTTGTTAATCTTTTCAAAAAACCAGCTCCTGGATTCATTCATTTTTTGAAGAGGTTTTTGTGTCTCTGTGTCCTTCATTTCTGCTCTAATCTTAGTTATTTATTGTCTTCTGCTAGGTTTCAAATTTGTTTGCTCTTGCTTCTCTAGTTCTTTTCATTGTGATGTTAGGATGTCGATTTTAGATATTTCCTGCTTTCTCCTGTGGGCATTTAGTGTTATAAATTTCCCTCTAAACACTGCTTTAGCTGTGTCCCAGAGATTCTGGTAACATGTATCTTTTTTCTCATTAGTTTCAAAGAACTTTTTTATTTCTGCTTTAATTTCATCAATTATCCAGGAGTCATTCAGGAGCACATTGTTCAGTTACCATGTTGTGCGGTTTTGAGTGAGTTTCTTAATCCTAAATTCTAATTTGATTACACTGTGGTCTGAGAGACTGTTTATGATTTCCATTCTTTTGCATCTGCTGAGGAGTGCTTTACCTCCGATTATGTGGTCCATTTTAGAATAAGTGTGATGTGGTGCTGAGAAGAATGTATATTCTGTTGATTTGGAGTGGAGAGTTCTGTAGATGTCTATTAGGTCCACTTGGGCCAGATCTGAGTTCAAGTCCTGAATATCCTTGTTAATTTTCTGTCTCATTATCTTGACAGTAGGGTGTTAAAGTCTCCCACTATTATTGTGTGGGAGTCCAAGTCTCTTTGTAGGTCTCTAAAAACTTCCTTTATGAATCTGGGTGCTCCTGTATTGGGTGCGTATATATTTAGGATCACTAGCTCTTCTTGTTGCATTGATCCCTTTACCATTATGTAATGTCCTTCTTTGTTTTTTTCTTTGTTGGTTTAAAGTCTGTTTTGTCAGAGACTAGGATTGCAACCCCTGCTTTGTTTTCCTTGGTAAATATTCCTCCATCCCTTTGTTTTGAACCAATGTATGTCTTTGCATGTGAGATGGGTCTCCTGAACATAGCACATTGATGAGTCTTGACTCTTTATCCAATTTGCCACTCTATGTCTTTTAATTGGGGCATTCAGCCTGTTTACTTTTAAGGTTAATATTGTAATGTGTGAATTTAATCCTTTCATTATGTTGCTAGCTGGTTATTTTGCCCGTTGATGCAGTTTCTTCATAGTGTCTATGGTCTTTACAATTTGGTATGTTTTTGCAGTGGCTGGTACCAGTTTTTCCTTTCCTTTCCATATTTAGTGCCTTCTTAAGGAGCTCTTCTAAGGCAGGCCTAGTGGTGACAAAATCTCTCAACATTTGCTTGTCTGTAAAGGATTTTATTTCTACTTCATTTATGAAGCTAAGCTTGGCTGGATATGAAATTCTGGGTTGAAATTCTTTTATTTAAGAATGTTGAATATTGGCCCCCACTCTCTTCTGGCTTGTAGGGTTCCTGCAGAGAGATCCATTGTTAATCTGATAGGCTTCCCTTTGTGGCCTGACCTTTCTCTCTGGCTGCCCTTAACATTTTTTCCTTCATTTCAACCTTGGTGAATCTGACAATTATGTGTCTTGAGGTTTCTTTCTCAAGGAGTATCTTTGTGATGTTCTCTTTATTTCCTGAATTTGAATGTTAGCCTGTCTTGCTAGGTTGGGGAAGCTTTCCTGGATAATATCCTGAAGACTGTTATCCAGCTTGGTTCATTCTGCTTGTCACTTTCAGGTACACCAATCAAATGTAGGTTTGGTCTTTTCACATAAGACCCATATTTCTTGGAGGCTTTGTTCATTCCTTTTCATTCTTTTTTCTCAAATCTTGTTTTCATGCTTTATTTCATTAAGTTGATTTTCAATCTCTGATATCTTTTCTTCTGCCTGATCAATTTGTCTATTGACTCTGTGTATGCTTCACAAAGTTCTCCTGCTATGTTTTTCAGCTCCATCAAGTCATTTTTGTTCTTCTCTAAACTGGTTATTCTAGTTAGCAATTGCTCTAACCTTTTTTTCAAGGTTCTTAGCTTCCTTGCATTGAGTTAGAACTGGTTCCTTTAGCTGGAAAAAGTTTGTTATTACCTACTTTCTGAATCCTACTTCTGTCAATTTGTCAAGCTCATTCTCTGTACAGTTTTGCTCCCTTGCTGGTGAGAAGTTGTGATCCTTTGGAGGAGAAAAGGCATTCTGTTTTTTGGAATTTTCAGCCTTTTTGTGCTAGTTTTTCCTCATCTTCATGAATTTATCTACCTTTGGTCTTTGATGTTGGTGACCTTCGGATGAGGTTTCTGTGTGGGTGTCCTTTTTATTGATGTTGATGTCCTTTTTGTTTGTTTTCTTAGTTTTCCTTTTAACAGTCGGGCCCCTCTGCTACAGGTCTGCTGGGGTTTGCTGGAGGTCCACTCCAGATCCTATTTGCCTGTATCACCAACAGAGGCTGCAGAACAGCAAAGATTGATGCCTGTTCCTTCTTTTGGGAGCTTCATCCCAGAGGGGCACCAACCAGATGCCAGCCAGAGCTCTCCTGTATGAGGTATCTATCAACCCCTGCTGGGAGATGTCTCCCCATCAGGAGGCATGGGGCTCAGGGACCCACTTGAGGAGGCATTTCATCCCTTAGCAGAGCTCAAGCACTGTGCCGGGAGATCTGCTGCTCTCTTCAGAGCTGGCAGGCAGGAACGTTTAGTGCTGAAGCTGTGCTCATGGCCAACTCTTCTCCCAGGTGCTCTGTCCCAGGGAGATGGGAGTTTTATCTAAAACCCCCTGACTGGGGCTTCTGCCTTTCTTTCAGAGATGCCCTTGCCCAGAGAGGAGGAATCCAGAGAGGCAGTCTGGCTACAACAGCTTTGCCAAGCTACAGTGGGGTCTGCCTAGTTCGAACTTCCCCACGGCTTGGTTTACACTGTGAGGGGAAAACTGCCTACTCAAGCCTCAGTAATGGTGGACGACCCTCCCTCCAATCAAGCTCGAGTGTCCCAGGTTTACTCAGACTGCTGTGCTGGCAGTGAGAATTTCAAGTCAGTGGATCTAAGCCTGCTGGGCTCCATGGGGGTGGAATTTGCTGAGCTAGACCACTTGGCCCCCTGGATTCAGCCCCTTTCCATGGGATTGAACAGTTCTGTCTCACTGGCATTCTAGGTGCCACTGGGGTATAAAAAAAAACTCCTGCAGCTAGCTTGGTGTCTGCCCAAACAGTCGCCCACTTTTGTGCTTGAAACCCAGGGCCCTGATAGCATAGGCACCCAAAAAAATCTCCTGGTCTGCAGGTTGTGAAGACCATGGGAAAAGCGTTAGTACCTGGGCCGGAATGCAGCATCCCTCATGGCAAAGTCTCTCGAGGCTTCCCTTGGCTAGGAGAGAGTTCCCTGACCTCTCACACTTCCTGGGTAAGGCGACGCCTCACCCTGCTTCAGCTCACCCTCCGTGGGCTGCTCCCACTGTCTAACCAGTCCCAGTGAGCTGAGCTGGGTACCTCAGTTGGAAATGCAGAAATCACCTGCCTTCTGCCTTGATCTCATTGGAAACTTCAGACCAGAGCTGTTTCTATTTGGCCATCTTCCAAACACTCTCATCTCCCCATTTCAACGTCCTTAACTGAATGATCCTTAACCCTTTTTTCATGTAAGGTAACATAGTCACCGGTCACAGAAATTCAGGAATAGCCATCTTCGGGTCACATTGGTTTGCCTACCACACATGCTCATCTTTTATATCTTTCCCCCACTTGTGTTCCACCCTCATCAAATACCTGTATGAGTCAGCATACTGTCAAATAGACAAGATTGCACTCAAGAGTTCAAACAAAGGGAATTTAATATAGAGACTTTGTTACACAGGTGGTGAGAGAGCTGAGAAGCCCAACAGGGGTGGAAGCAACTTAGAAACAACCAATAACAAGAAGCAACTTTTCCTAACCTTCTCCACTCCACTCACTGCAGTCAAGGACAATGGCACCTCCTCTGAGCTGCTACAATGACCTCATGCCAAAGAAATGATTGAGGTCCATGAGCCTCTGTCTCATCCATGGTATATCTTCAGCTCTGAACCCAGAGCCCTGCACAGAACAGTTGCTCAAATAAAAGTCCCTGAGCCAGGGCTCCTTCTTCCATGCCAGAGGTGAGGGCACCACCCCAGCCCAGGGCTCCCAGAAGAGGTCATGGTGACAGTTAGGCAGATAAATAAAATGGGTTGGCTCAACAGCTGACCTCAGCTGCTGAATGCTGGGGCTGCCGTGTTGATGTGCACTTCGCTGCCAATGATGTGCTTGGCCACATGGGTCTTACCTATTTGGAGAAAATAGTGAGGGGCAGACAGATCATCCCCTCTTGGGAAAGAGACCCTGGGCCAGGGGTGTGGGGTGCTTGCTCTAAAGGGTCTGGCAGGAATCCAACCACGGTGCTGCTTGAAGGAAACACTGAATTTGCTCTTAGCTCAAGCAGTTGAGGCTGGCTTGTTACCATGCAAGAGACACAGGGCAACACCATAATTAGAATCCTGGATTAATAACCTTCCCTGATTGGACGTTTCCACAGCTCCTCTTCCCCAGCTGTTTATCTTGAGATCTCTGCTGAAGGGGAAAGGAGGAGACTGGAAAACTATACCAGGGAGGAAGGGAATGAAAACAGAAAGGAAAGGGGAAGCGGAAAGAGCCCAGAAGTGGGCTTTACCAAGCAAACCTGGGTCAGGCCCAGAACAGGATACCTAAATACCACACGGTGATTTCACTTTCCACCCGCCCAGGCTGCAAATTGTCTCTGCCCTGCCCTGGGACTAGGTCTCCCCCAGGGACCCCATCCTGGCTAATGTCTCCACTCATAACCTCCCTGACAGCAGGCTAGGTATTCTGGAGTGGCCCTGGACTCTTTTCTCCCCAGAGTCAATCGATCACCAGGTGCTTGCCATTCCAGCCATCCCCTGTCCATATCCTCAGTGCCACAGCCTTGATGGGCTTCTGCTACCCCTTCTTCTGGCTTCTTCCAACAGCCTGCTAGTGAGTGACCCTGCCTCTGGCCTCACCCCCTTGGCTATTCTTTACTCTGCTACCACGAATGTTTCTCTGGGCTAGAACTGATCACACTAGCCCTTACTTAAATCCTTCAGGGCCCTCCTGCGATATCCAGGGAAATTCAAGGCCTTCGCAGCCTGGACCTCACCTCCCTCACCAGCTCCTTCTCCTCTCACCTCCTCCCTCCTCCTACCCACCTCCCTCATGTCACTGTCCAGAAACTTCATCAGTTCACTTATGGACACCAACACACACACACATGCTCCTGTGCGCTGGGCCCACATGCACGCATGCTCTCACACACTATACACAGGCACACATGCACACACACACACTGCCTTTTCACCTTTCCACTTGTTGTTTTCTCTGCTTGGAATTCTTTTCTTCCCTCACCTTGTGAAGAAACAGTCTGAAGAAGCTTTAGAAATTTGCTCTAAATCTTGAGTCTCTGCAATTGCATTCAGGAGTCAGCCTCTGTGTCCTCCCCACCCTGACCATGCTCCCTCCTGCCACCCCATCCTGCTCCTCTACCTGTCTGGACCTGGTTTGTGCCTTACCTCCCTAACGACCTGTGAACTCCTGGAAGCAGAGACCCCAAGCCCACCTCAGGGCATAGCATGGGGCTGGACACCAAGCAAAGGCTCCCATAGCCTCAGGAAGTGAGGGGGAAGGCTATCCACAGAGAGGGCCCACACAGTTGGTGGGGGAGGAAATCCAATGTCTATTCATAAGCACTGATTCTCTGCGGCATTTTCTATCAGGATCCTTCCTCCTCTTAATATCTCTGGTCCCACGGAGACCTGGGTAACAGAGGATAGCAATCAGTCCAGCTGTTAGCTGAAGTTCAGGAAATGTTACTGACATACGATATGGTTTGGATGTTCGTCTCCTCTGAATCTCATGCTGAAATGTGATTCTCCAGTGTTGGAGATGGGCCCAGCGGGAGGTGTTTGGACCATAGGGGTGGAGCCCTCGTGAATGGTTTGGTGCTATCTCCGAGGTAATGAATGTTCTCAATCTGTTAGTTCAAGAGAGAGCTGGTGTGTTTAAAGGAGGCTGGCACCCCTCTTCTCCCTTGCTTCCTCTTGCCATGTGATACCCTGGGTCCCTTCCATGTTCCTTCCATGATTGGAAGCTTCCTAAGTCCTCAGCAGGAGCAGAGGCCAGTGCCATGCAGTACAGACTGAAGAAACTCTTTTCTTTATAAATTACCCAGCCTCAGATACCAATGCAAATGGACTAACACATCTTAACACCTACCAACACCATGGGAAAAGAGTATACTCCTTTCTGTTTTATTTCAAAAGACTTCATTTGAACCAAGGCTCTCTGAAAAACCCATTCTCCCTTTGTGATAGTTTATCATCACCATCCAGTTCAACCCTGCCATCACCATGGCAACGCAACACCCCACAACAAGCCACAATTATCAGGAGGCACAGGAGGGGGCAGCCTGCCAGCGTGGCCCTTAGTATAACTCCAGGGTCATTTTTATCATCTTCTTGGGAGCTTTGGGCATCCTACAATATTCACCATCCACACTTGGGCATTGCAAGGTCTTGAATGAATGTGAATTCTGGCTTGGATGAATTACTTGACATCTTGCCGCATGAATCTGCCCCATGACAGGTGATCAAGGAACCATCCATCCAACTGCCATTCACACACTGATTCTTCAGATATGCATCAAAAGCCTACTGGTTGCTGCAGTCCTCTAAGAGCTGGAGGTAGAGTAGCAAACCCAGCAGTGAGGTCCCCACCCTCCCAGAGCCGAGATTCTCACGTGGGGAACAAAAAGCAGTGAACGCGTGGTGTGGGGATGAAGAGACACGCTATGGAGAATAACAGACAGAGAAGGGGGTGGGAAGGCTGATGCGTGGGTGGTTAACTACGTCACAAAAGGACAACTATTCCATCCCTAAGTCAGTACAGTTCCCCTGCTGCAGAAGAGCTAAGGGAAACTGAATAATAGTGTCTAGTCCTGGAGAATGACGGGGAAGAAAAGGTTGCCCCAACATGCTGCACCATAAGTGGAGAGTTGAGACTAGCTCCCCCAGATGTCATTCGTGTTCCCCAACATTCAAATCATTGTGACCCAAACACCCCTCCATGTGCCTACACAGAAATACCATTTTGTATGGAGTGTTCTGAACACACCCCACCACACAAGCTTGCTTCCTTTTCTGAGCTTCTGTGCACCCATGCATTGACCCAAACTGTTCCCTGCCCCAAAATGATCTTTCTTCCTTCTCCTTCAAGTGCCAAGCCACTCCAGCCTCAACCCAGCATCACCATCCGTGAAATTCTTTCCGTTCAGGACTCTTAGTCCCCAGGCCGTGGGGCCCTGGTTACTTCCTACTCTGCAGCAATGGCATTTCTGGACACACACCAGCTGCCCTGCCATGAGCCTGTTTGTGCTTAAAGACAGTAGCATTTTCTGAATGGCCTCAGTGTCCTCTGTGATGTCTCAAATGTTGCTGTGCATACAGAGAGAGGGCAGGGGGCAGATATGGGGGGAGTCCCATTCTGTGTCAGAAACACTGCCTCATTCATCCTCGCAGAATGAGGCATGTAGGGTGCGTGGCCACATCGCTGGGACGAGGGGCCATTTGTGTAGGCCCGTGCCAGTTAGTGATTAAGCTGGGTGCACATGGAGCTCCCTTGACTATAGACTTCTCTCCACTCTCTCGTGCCACCTTGGTCATCAGAGGTGCTCGACAGATATTTGATGAGCAAGAATGACTCAACAAGGAAACAGACACGCTGACTCATCTCCAGTCCCAGATGCCCTCCACGGGCCTCCAACTAGGCATATGGCCAGGCTAGGCTTTGAGCTCAGCCCACTGCCTTGCCTCCAAGGAGGAGAGCTCTTCTGGTGCCTTCTGCAGTGTCACATTTTGAGAGAGGGCCTTTATCCAACCACTGATTTGGCTTCTTAACTCTGTATTCTAGAGAACTTTCTAGACTCTTCCTCCAACATAGAAAATGGGAACCCAGTTTACAGCTTCTAAGGCTGTGCTCAGTGATAGCCTAGAATGAGCAAGTCTCAGGTCTAAAGGACCAGCCCTCTGCTCTCTTTGCGAGGAAGGGATTTGATCCCAACAGCACAGTTAGCAATTGGCAGGCTGGGCCCAGGTCCCCCAGCTCCAAGCCTACTGTCCTTCCAGCCATGCCTGTGCATAGCTCCTCCTCCCCTCATTTTAAATGCTGCTGAGCATGTACTTAAACTAGCTGTGATGGGCTACGCTAGAATTTCTTCTTGACCCCATCCTGTGGCTAGGATAAAACATGGCCATTGTCTGTAGATTACAGAGACAGTGTGGACTGTTCATTTGCCAGTTAATGTGAAGAAGCTTTCGTCATGCAGCCCTGGGCACAGACTGGGGATGCTCCCTGAGCATAATCAGACCAGGGCTGTCATTTCACAAGAAATGGGGTCACAATTATGTTAATAGGAGGCACACAGATTTCTCACCTATCTGAAGGGGAGTTTGAGAAGGAATTAATTCTCACCGTGGTGAGGCGGATTTGATTGCTGATGGTTCAGGAGAAATCAGCCCCAGCCTGGAGTGTGAGCCTCTGCACTCCCTGCTCCCCAGCACTCTCCAGCCTCACCCCTCCTCAGAGCAGACTCAAGACTCCCTCTGCAAAGCCAGCAGAAAATGGGCAGAAGAAAGCCACTGACAGTCAGCAGATGACAACAGAATTTGCAAGATGCAGGAATAGGAGGAGAGAAACCTCATTACTCTGCAGGGTGGAGTAACTCAGGAGACCCTCCAAAGATGCAGGGAGCCTTCATGTGGCCACAGGACCCAGGCAATGCCCTCTGCAGGTCCAGGGAGCAAGGTGCCCAAGCGAGGCACAAGGCCTGATTCCACCCTTTCCCATCCTCTCCTTCCTCCAGACCCTTCAGTATAGATCGATTAAAAGGTCATCACAGCTGCAAGTTGTGCTTGATTTGCGAGGAAGGCAGAGGCTGGCTTTGAGAAAGGAGGATGTTTCACCTTCATGGCTCCCTAGTGGGCACTACAGCCTAGGAACTCCTGAGCAGTGGCAAGTAGCTTCCGGCAGACAGCTGCAAGGAATACCCCACCCACCCACAGCCCAAACTATCCCCGACAAGGGGTTCTTAGGGACAGGCCACATGCAACAGGACAGAAACCAGCCAGCCACAAGGGTTATAGCACTGTTTTGTTACAGGATTCACAGACCTAGGTGAAATCTCTGCCCCATGCAGAACCCAAGACAACATTAAAAGAAGAAACTCTGTGAAGCCTACCTACACCAAGGCCACCCCCTGAGGCAGGGCGCATGCTCTGTCCCAACCCTGCTAGGCTGTGAGGGCAGCTGAGGATGAGGCAAGGAAGGAGATTCATCTCCCAAGCTAATTGTCAAATCATAGACCTATTTCAAGAGGCCTGATCTGCAGTGCCCACTGCCACGCTCACACAGGCCCTTCCACTCCGCAGAGCTCATTAAAACAATGACCCCCTGACAAGGAGTCCCGCCTGAAGATTGCCCATCTCAATTTCATTCAAGCCAGAAACCCCAGACTCAAGACTTCCCTCTTGCTCCCCACCCCACCCCCTCTCATCTTGCCCACTCATTTACTGACTCAGATGATTTGCTGTTGGGGACCTACTGTCTGCTGGGTACTGTTCTAAGTGCTGGGGATATAACTGTGAGCCAGGCCCCTGTCCTCCTGAAGCTTACAGTCCCACGAGGGGTCCAGGTATACAGTCCACGCAGCTGGGAAGTGCTCTGATAGGGGAAAGGCAGAGCGAATATGGAAGAGCATGGGAGAGAGCTGGAGGGCTGGAGAGGAAGGAAGAGAGTCCTCCAGGTGGTGGGGATAGCTCTGCCAAATCCTGCGAGTAGGAAGAACTGAAAGGTCAGCACACCCGGTGGTCAGCATTGGAGGTGGGGAGTTGCAGGGAGACAGGTAGCGGTCAGACCATAGGCAGCTTCCTAAACCACTTTAAGGAGTTTGGAATTCTCCCAAGAGTGACGTAGTCTTCAAAGGCAGTAACATCATCAGATGCATCCTGGAGAAGGATTTTTCTGGCTACAGAGAAGGGGGGAGATCAGAGAGAGCTGCACAGAGGTGGTCCGTTCCAAGGCTGTTGTCAGGGGTGAAGCCAGAGGTGAGGAGAGGATGGTGAAAATGGAAAGGGGGCCTTAGGAAGAAGTTCGAACTTGTAACATGCGGTAATGAGTAGCCACGGGAATGGCAGGGGAACCAAAGAGACTTCCAGTAACTACTGAGCACTTACAGTGTGCCAGCCACTGCTGTAAGCTCTTAGCGGCATCATCTCATTTAATCCTACAACAGCTTTGTGAAGCAGAGATGGCTATTATCCCCATCTTACATGTGTAGAAACTGAGGCTCAGAAAGGTTTTTCTCCTTGACTTACTTTAGGACAAAGAGTTAGCAAGCGGCAGGACGGAGATGATTCAAGGTTTCATGAGAACTGGGTGGGTGTGCGTGTCATTGCCCTGAAAGGAAGAAAGGACCCAATGGGCTTGCCTGAGGACTGGAGGACATTAGGGCAGCAGCAAGCAGGGGAATCTGTGAGTCTGAAACTTGAGGGTGAAAGAGGTAGCTTTGGGAGCCTCTGTGTCTAGAGAAAGGAAGCTGCCATGGAGGAGGAGACCCACGGAGCTGGCACCCATGTAGAGCAAGAAGGGAAGAGGCCAACGTTGGAGCCCTGGAAACACCAGCATGTAGGAGGTGGGCAGAGCAGGACGAGGAAGGAGAGCGTCAGCTGCATGCCTGCAGTCCATTCTCTACCTGCAGGAGGCACACCCTGGGCAAGACAAAAAGATGACCCCATCAAATCACCTCATAATCCTTCCAGGGACAGAGCCTCTGGCAAACACACTAACGACTTGGCCACAGAAGTGCTCTTATCTATGGAATGCTTTTAGGCAGCCATGCCCTATCTGCCTGAAACCACTCATGGTAAACAAACCTGGAACCTATGGATTTATGGCAGATGGCTCCCTGGAAAATGTTGTGCAAGCTATGAAACTATCAGAGAAAAAAGAGAAGATGTTTCAGGATCAAAATAACTCTCCTTTCAAGAAGGATGACTTGCATGTAGCACGTAGAGACCCCTAGTGATAAACCTGGGCCAGGGCACAGCCTAATGTGGCAAAAAAAAAAAGTCCTGGGAGCTGTATTGTGGTTCAGACTTCAAGCTTTACCTGAGCCTCACAGTTATTTGTATCCTTGCAGTTATTAGTACGGCTTAGTACTGGGTGAGATCTCTGATTCTTATGAATACGACTTGACAATCTGACCCTTTTTATTTTATCTCAATGACAGAAACTTAAAAAACTGTGCAACAGTCATTTGACTTTTCTGCCTAGCCCTGGTGCTAAGTCAGGCTAGTGGAGTAGCTATTTGATTTTCCTGGAGGATAAATATCCAGAGAGAAGAGGAGCCATGGAAGGCTTTGTATGCCAGGCTAAGGTGTGGATTTTGTCCAAACAGAGGTAGCAGGACACTACTGAAGGCCTGAATAGAGGGGAGTGACAAGGTCAGACTGAAACAGTCCCTAAGTCACCGTGTGGAAAACAGTGGGAGAAGGCATACTTAGAGGCAGAGAGCCCAAGGAGAGGCCCATCCAGGAGAAAATTTAGGGGGCCCTGGACAGGGCAGGAACAGTGGGAGTGAAGAGTGACTGGGAACTTCAGACCTGTGTAGGAATTAGAAAGTACAGGACTTGAAGATCGGTTGGGTCTTTCGCAGAGGCATTGGGAAAGGAGGAGTTGAAGTCTATTCCTTACATAACTGTTGGGTTATGGTGCCAGTCGCAGGGAAGAGGAACATGGGACAGCAAGTGTGGAGATGATGAGAAGTTCTGCTCTGAACGTTTCCACTGCCTGGCACGTCCTCATGAAGGTATCTTGCAGGTAGCTGGATATGTGGTTCTGAAGCTCAGGAGCAATGGCTGGGCTGGAGATAGAAAGTGGACCTGTCTTGGTTCATTCACACTTGAACAATAACATTGTTGGGACTGGGTAATTGATAAGGACAGAAATGTATTCCTCCTAGCTCTGGAGGCTGGGATGTTCAGTATCATAGCATCAGATCTGGTGTCTGGTAAGGGCTGATCATTTCTGCTTCCAAGAGGGCACCTCCTTTTAAAAGGACACTAATCCCATTCATGAGGGTAGAGCCCTCAGGACTTACCACCTTCTAAAAGCCCCACCTCTTAACACTATCACATTGGGTCTTAGGTTTCAACATGCAAATTTTAGAGGAACACATACATTCAAACCTTAACATTCTACCCCTATCCCTCAAAATCCATGTTCTTCTCACATGCAAAATACATCCATTCCATCTCAATAGCCCCAAAATTCTTAACTCCTTCCAGCATCAACTCAAAAGTCTAAAGTCCTAAATCTCATCTAAATATCACCTAAATCAGATATGGGTGAGACTCAAAGGTGTGATTCATCCTGAGACAAACTGCCCTCTATGTGAAATTGAACAAGTTATGTGCTTCCAAAATACAATGGTGGGACAGGCATAGGATAGACATTCCCATTCCAAAAGGGAACAACAGGAAAAAAGGAAAGGAGCAACAGGTCCCAAGTAAGTCCAAAACCCAGCAAGGCAAGCAATGTTAAATCTTGAGGCTTGAGAAGAATCTTTTTTGACTCTATGTCCCGCCTTCCAGACACAGTGAGGCAGGGGTTGGGCTCTCGGGCTCCCAGCAGCCCTCCCCGCAGGGCTTCACTGGGTGTAGCCCACACCGCGGCTCTCGCAGGTTGGAGTCACGTGCCTGTGGCTCTCCCAGGCTGGAGTCACATGCTGGTGGCTGCAGAGGCGGCCCGTTCCAAGGCTGTTGTCAGGGGTGAAGCCAGAGGTGAGGAGAGGTTGGTGAAAATGGAAAGGGGGCCTTAGGAAGAAGTTCGAACTTGTAACATGCGGTAATGAGTAGCCATGGGAATGGCAGGGGAACCAAAGAGACTTCCAGTAACTAGTGAGCACTTACAGTGTGCCAGCCACTGCTGTAAGCTCTTAGCGGCATCATCTCATTTAATCCTACAACAGCTTTGTGAAGCAGAGATGGCTATTATCCCCATCTTATATGTGTAGAATTATCCTGCCTTACATTATCCCGCCTCCTACATGCTGGTGTTTCCAGGGCTCCAACGTTGGCCTCTTCCCTTCTTGCTCTACATGGGTGCCAGCTCCGTGGGTCTCCTCCTCCATGGCAGCTTCCTTTCTCTAGACACAGAGGCTCCCAAAACTACCTCTTTCACCCTCAAGTTTCAGACTCACAGATTCCCCTGCTTGCTGCTGCCCTCCTAATGTCCTCCAGTCCTCAGGGTCTCAGGGTGACCCTGCCTCCACAGCTCCATGAGGCATTGCTTTTGTGGGAGTACTGGGTGGCAGCTCTACCACTGTGGTGGTTCTCTGCTTGGGCTCCAAGGCTCTCCAGTGATTCCTTTGAAATCTAAGTGGAAGTAACCATGTTCCCCAGGTCTTTCACTTAGCATGCCTGCAGAGTTGGCACCAGGTGAACACCACCAAGATTGACAGCCTGTGCCCTCTAAGCGGCAGCCCAAGCTGCACCAGAGCCCACTTGAGCCACACTTGAGCCCCACCTGGGGTGGCTAAAGAGCACTGCCCCAGAAGTATGAAGCAAAAATTGGAGGTGGTTCTGGGCAGCAAGCCCAAGGTCCCACAGGCACACTGAGCCCCTTCCCTTGAAACAGTTCTAGCACCTTCAAGACTCCTGCACTCTGGGTGTGGCAGCCCTGAAGATCTCCAAAACTCCTTTAGGGTCATTCTTCCAGTGTCCTGATGGATAGCATCTGACTTCTTTCTGTCCCTACTAATCTTAGCAAACAGTCACTTAGCCACACTGTAAATGTTCTCTCCTGAACACATTTTCTCACGTGTTACAAGCTTAGAACTCTCCAACTCTTTAAGTTATGCTTCCCTTTTGATTATAAATTCTATATTTAATTTGCTTCTCTCTTCTCACATTTTACTCTAAGCAGTCAAGAGAAGTCATGATGTACCAGCATGAGGTATTGGGCCTGAGATCTGACCTGCATTATAGCAACCACCCTGGATGATTTTTAGACACCTCAGAAATCACTGAGATAAGAAACAGGCAGAGGGAGACTGTTCCCAGACTGAAAAGGAGGAGGAGAGATAAGAAAATCAAGATAATTCAGTGTCATGAAAACCAAGGAAAGAGGTTTTGCAGGAGGGAACTGTTGAGGATGTCAAATGCTTCTGCAAGTTTGAGTAAAGCAGGAACTGAAGTTTCCCCGGGTTTGGGAACATGGAAGGCACTGGTGACATGGTCAGAGCAATTTGGGAAGAGTATAGGCAGAAACCCTGTTGAAATGGATGGAGAGCTGTGTGGGAGGAGAGCGTGGCTCATTCTCTCAATGAGTCTGACTCTGAGTTGGGAGGAGAGTAATAAGGCAGAAGCTAGTGGGTGAGCTACGAAGCAAGGGTAAGAAAAAGCTCCATTGCAGGCCAAGCGCAGTGGCTCATGCTCGTAATCCCAGCACTTTGGGAGGCCGAGGTGGGCGGATCATGAGGTCAGGAGTTTGAGACCATCCTGGCCAACATAGTGAAACCCTGTTTCTACTAAAAAAAAAAAAAATACAAAAGATTAGCGGGGCATGGCGGCAGGCATCTGTATTCCCAGCTACTTGGGAGGCTGAGGCAGGCTTGAACCCGCGAGGTAGAGATCGCAGTGAGCCAGGATCGCGCCATTGCACTCCAGCCTGAGTGACAATGGGAGACTCCATCTCAAAAAAAAAAAGAAAAAGAAAAAGAACTCCATATTGTAAATGTGGACAAGATGCAGACATACCTAAATGCTGATGGGAATGACTTTGAAGACAGAGCGATGAGGGGCACCCTTAAGGACACGTGATTCCATTAGCCTCGGTCAGTCAGAGGCCCATGAAACCAGGTCAAGGGGGCAGATAATGTCTTTACATTTAGAATTTTTGTAGGAAGAGGTTGATGTCCCCATCTAATATCTTCTATTTTCTCTGCAAAGCAGGAAGAGAAGTTAACTGTAGAGTGAATGAGGCAAAGGTGACAGCTGAGATTTAGAGAGCAAAACAAGCAACAGAAGTGTGAATGATGTCCACTGTTGCAATAGTGAGTGTACTTCAGCTCAGGATGTATCATGGATTAGAGATTATTTTGTCCAGGTCAACAGAGCCTAGCTAGAGAAGTGTTCTGCTTTCTACAGTCATCGTACTTGTACCCTTCTGAGTCACATAAAGTCACAGACCCTGCAGTAAATAGAACTTCCCTTCTCCACTTGTCTCCTCGGAAGGGCCAAATGAATGAAACCTACTCCTGGTCCAGAAGTCTTGGGAGACGGAGCAGAGGAGGATTCACCCCCAACCCTGGTGCACAGGATTTTGGGATGCTGCTTCTGTGCTCAGCCTTAGTCATTTAGAAATCCTTAGAGAGCCAGCTCACAGCCTTTCCAGTATCAAAAAGCCAAGTAACTGGAATGGTGGTCATTTCGGTCAAATCCTGGCCCCCCAGAAGGCCATGACATCCACCCTAAGTCACCCTGTCCTGGAAGCAAAGCCCCAGTGGTACGAGATCCAACTATGGAGACAGAAGCAGAAGGTTCAGAGGAAGAACAATTGCCAGCAGTTCTGTTCTTTTTGTTCACAACTTCTAAATAAAGAGGCCGTTTTTCCTTCTTTAATGTCTGTTGTTGAGTGTTTAATTTCATGAAAGCCTACAGGGGGTCTCAGGAGAATTAAAAAGAGCTCCGTGTAAATTACTCAAGTGAACAGGAAAGCCAATGAGCAACACCCAGCCACGAGGCTCAAAGGGGGCAGACGAGGGGGCCACAGGCAGCCAGGGAAGGTGCGGTAGCCGAACACAGGCCCTCTGTCTCAGCCTGGCCTCCCTGAGGAGCTGCTCAGTAGAAGGGCCTTGTCCCACCTGACCTCATCAATCAGAATCTCGAGGTGTGGGGCCCTTAGGTTACACTGATACACTCCTGACCTTGAGAACCTGGGGTCAGGGCCTAACCAAGCCCTGCAAACCAGAAACACAGTGTCACTGATAGCCAGACTCGACAGGCTCCAGGATGCTGACTCATAGCTCACAAGGATGAGGAACAAAGCCCAAATGCCAGCTTACTCATTCCAAACAGTTGTGCTGCCTGTCCAGCACGTTCTCTCCCCGTTGGCTAGAAAACACAGGAAGCCAGAGCTTTTGGGCATTGCTGGAGGAGCCAGTGGTATCAGGCTCTACTGTGTTCTCATTCACAACTCAGAGGCCCTAAGGCAGTCCAGCCATGCCACAGGAAAGCAAGTCTCTGGGCCACCCCATTTTCTGTGCTCCTATTGGCAGCCAAGCCTCCCTCTAATGGACGTGGCCTTCATGTACATTCAGGAGGTGATGTCTAAGCTTTCTGGGCCACTGCCTCTTGAAGGTGACTTTGTGTCTTTCTTCTGCTCCTTTTTATGGGTTAACATCTTAGTTTAGCGCTCAAAAGGCCATTATATTCCCCTGACATCCAAATCCTTGGAGACATTTCACATTTTGAGTGTAGCGCCCCATCCCCATTTCACAGGTAAGGAACAGAGGCCACCGTGTTGAGGTGTCAGACCCAGAGCCATATGGCTTCCTCCTAAGAAAGGCTGAGGTCTGAGCTAAGCAGGTGTGGTGGAGATGGAAAAGCAGCAAGAGGCTGGATCCCATCGAAGAGAGTGAGGAGGATGGCTTCTAGCTTGGAAACTGGGTCGGTGGAGTGACACTGACAAGACCGGGATGGCAGGAGAGTGTGCAGGTGGCCGGTGAGTAGTGAGGAAGGCTGTGCTGCCCTCAATCAGCTGGACAATCAGCACATTCACTGAGGACCATGCTGGGAGCTGCTAGCAGGGTGTGGATGGGGACGAATGATGTGTGCCTGTTCTGACAAAGCTTTCAGAGCACAACAGGCCTGTGATTAACCCTGTCGGTTTATGACTGTGTTTACCTGTTCCTGGTGAGAACTCATCTGGGCTATGCTGATAGGCAAGAAAGAGCTCACAACTGACTATGGTAGTCTCCTTGTGGCTTAGGCATCCCTGCGGAGGGACTGGCCTTGCCAGCATCAAATCAACTATCAATCAAGACTGAGTTGCAGCTTAAGTTGGCTTAATCCAGAAAGAGAACGTAAGATTTCATATAGTAGAAAAGTCTATGCATAGGTCTGTGGCTTCAGGTCTGGCTAGATCCAGAGGCTCAAACCCCATACCCTGGACCTGTTTTCTCTCTCTCACTCTTTGATCCTGTCTCTGGTGCACCTCTTGGCTTTGTTTTCCCTTGGTACTACATTCACTCTCAGCACATTCTCCCCACTTGGACTCCAGAAGCTCCAGGTTGACAGCATCCCAACCCCAAGTCCAGAAAGAGAGTTCTTTCCTCTGTACAACCCCATACAAGACCCAGCATGGACTCTGCCATAGACCCATCCCTGAACCAATTACTGTGGCCAAGGGGAATCTGACGCACTGATTTGCCAGGCCTGGGACACATGCCTACCCTGGAATTAACCCCACCTAATCTACCTGGACTCAGAGTAGGGATGGAGTAAATTCCTGAGGAAAAGGGTGTTCTGCTGCCAGAAAAGGGAGGTGAACATTGGGCAGGCAATGGATGTCTCCTACTGTAACAAGCAAAGAGCTCCATCTAGGTCCAAGGGGAGAGCGGTGATGGTCAGAAGCCCTCTGGGCCCAGAACCACACCCTAGGAACGCATCTCCCTCTGTACAGTCAGGCTGCCCTGCTAGCATCTATAGGCTGCACCCTTCAGTAGAAAAGACCCCAAAGGTTTTATGGGTGGGGTGTTTGTTAAGGAAGAACACAGGGAAAACTGAAAGAGATAGGAGAGATGGGAAGAGATGGGAATGTTTAATGTTTAAAAATTACAGCAAGAAGTTGAGTTTGCTGGAATAAGGTCAGTATCAGGAAGAGGGACATGCTGGGGTCATTTGGGGCAAAGGAAAAGGGAGGTTTCTGATAAAGCAGGTCTGTAGGGGAGGGAGAGACGATGACAAGGGGAAAGGGATGCCATGGAGGAAAGCCAGAGAAAATGGGTGCAGCCTTTTCAGAATGATGAAAACAGAAAACTTTCCAAGACCTCACTGCCTCACAGCAGGAAACCGAATGGCTCAGATTTCACACCTGGACTTTCCATCAGTTCCTCTCTGGCTTGTAAATAGCAGAGCACAGGATGGAAGGAGACTGAGAGCTAGGAAAAGCTAGGTTAGTGCTGGGACAGCTCCGCTTCCCATCCAGGGCCAGCATGGGCCCCTCCAGGAAACCTGTCCTACACACACACTGTTCCCCAACCCTGGAGGAGCCCCCAGTTTCTCTAATCCATCCACATTTCACAGAAGATGGTCTTACTGCTCTGCTGGGACTCAGAAGACCAGTTCACAACACTGTGCAGTTCAGAATTAACTAGGGATGACTGTTAAAAATACAGATCCTTAGGCCCATCCTTGGAAATTCCGATTTGACAAGGCTGGGGTGGGCCCCAGACATCTGTATTTCAACAGGCTCCGTGGGATGTGCTGAAGTAAAGCCACATCAGAGAACCACTGCCTTACCCAGATTGTGAAAGCTGGGGGGGAACTTCTCCTCTATGAAATGACAGCTGTCAACTAGAACCTGGGCCAGCACGCTGCGTCCCGCAGGCTCAATCCAGCCTGCTACTTGCTTTTATCAGTAAAGTTTTATCAGAACACCGCCACACACCCATTCATTTACATGTCTTCTACCACTACTTCCACGGTATCATGGCTGAAGCCATGTGGGCCAGAAACACAGAAATATTTACTCTCTGACACCTCCCAAGACGTTTGCCTCCTAAATTAGAAGGTAATCTCTGAGGCCCAGAAATGTATCTCTTGGTCAAATATTTGGAACCCGAAGAACCTGCTTTTTCCTCTCACTTTTGTCCAGTGGTCTCACTGCCCATGCAGAGCCAGCCCAGAGCTCAGGGATGTGTAGAGGGCATTTGTTGTTTCCTCTACTCAGAATCCATCGTTCTCCTGCTGAAAACAGCCTCTTACCTGGGGGAACTCCTGGCCCTCATTGGATAAGATCTCAGTATAACCGTCCATCAAAACACCCCACCCTCTCCTTGGGCGTCGGACCCAAGCTGAGGCAATTCTATGTTTACTTCCTGGAATTTAAATCTTGAGCTGAAAAAATAGCCATTGACAGCCATGAGGTCTCCTTCCTTTCACCCCGGAGCCAGAAGGGAGCCTGCTCCCAGGTCCCTGCAGCCGCCCTGGTTAATTGTCCCTCATACAGCCAATTTCTCAGCCTTTTCTGTGATTCTATGGGTAGCCCCATCTCCTTGTAAAATATTCCTTTTTATGGCAAATTAGACAGAATTTAAACCAATTGTTTACACCCCAGAAAAGCCCAATGGATGCCAAATGCAGAGATTGGACTGGGCCATGAGACATGGATCTGCCCATTTCACAGATGGACACCTGGCCTCCAGAGAGGAGAAGCAACAGTCGGGACAGGAATCCAGACCGCTGTCTTATTCCCACAATTCCTCCTGTCCCAATGTCACCCTCAATCACTCAAAGTCAATAGCATCAGACAGCATCAATCCCAAAATACAGGCATCATTTTAGAAATTAACAAATACATAAGGAGGAGCCCTCCTCACACAGAGAGCAGTCCTGACAACTCTATAGAAAGAATGATTCCCAACGAGAGCTGTGTGTGTATGTCATGTAATATCAGGAATTAAAAAGCGTCAAAAGATCAAGTGGGAGGAACATTAAATATGAATGGGATGAAAGACACATTGCTGTGCACAGAATAATGACTTTAATGAGTTTCCTCACCCAAGTCACGGCATCATAAAGTACAAAAGCCGGGAAAGGAATTGAGGAGGAGAACGGGGAGTGCAGGGGAAGCTTTGTGTGTGAAAGCAAGATGAGCAGGTAAGTAGGGGAGGAAAAGATGAGCCGAAAGAACTGTCAGGGTGAGTTCTGGGCCCTGATGCAAATTGCGATTCCCAGGAGGTACCTTATGGGCACATAGAGCAGCAGGACCTCCTGCCCTAGGGCAGCTGGCAGGCCCCAGAGCCCCACGAGTTCCATTATGACCCAAGCCTCACCCCAGCCCACCTGGACAGAGGCAGTCTGCTGACCTTGGCCACCCAGGGTAACCAAATGGGAGCCACGCTTGGAGGCGGTAGCTTCCCCAGCAGGCCAGGAGCAAATACACATATGTTATTGTCAGAATGCCTGTGTCCCCCCAAAACTCAAGGTGATGGCATGGGGTAGTGGGGCCTTTGGGAGGGGATTAGGTCACAGGGGTGCAGCCCTCATGAATGGAATTGGTGACCCTATTTAAAGAGGCTCCAGAGAGAACCCTGACCCCTTGCTGTGAGGCCACAGCAAGAAGGGGCTGTCTATGAACCAGGAAGTGGGTCCTCATCAAACACTGAACCTGGGTCTTGGAGTCCCAGGCTCCAGAACTACGAGAAATAACTTTCTTTTGTTCATAGACTACCCAGGCTATGGTATTTTGCTGTAGCAGCCTGTACAGACCAAGACAACACACAGGGACATGGCATAAGCTTTAAAGGCAGACGAACCCTGGCCACCAATCCTGGGGCTGTCAATTCCCGGCTGTGAGACTCAGAGCAGGTGATTTAACATTCCTTCAACTTGAGCTTCCTCGCCTGTGAGGTGGGATGCTGTATTGCTCTCACAGGGCTGTTGAAGGATTAAGTGAGATGATACACAGAAGCCTCTTGGCCTGGTCATGAAGATGTACAGTAACCATCACTCCCCTTGCCCTCACCCTCCTTCAGGCCATGCACACAGTGGCCATCCAGGTATTAGTTGTTTGCAATGTTATTCGGAGTCCACTATCTTATGCCATGTTCACAGTAGCTCAGGAGACCAGGAAAGCTCGAGCGCCTATTCACACCAGAGACAGAAAGCCTCAGTGGCAGGCTGGCAGGGAGGAAAGATGTCTACCTTTGTCCAGCCTCCCCCTGACCCAGGTGAAGATGAGGTCAGTGCATGGCAGGCCCGTGCAGAGCTAGCCCAGAGCTCAGGTTGCATCGGCTTGGAACAGGTGCATTTCCATGACAACCTTCTGCTCCCACAGTCATTGTCAATTTCCTCCTGCATAAGGGAGGGAACCACTGAAATGCCCAAGCAACACCACTGACTTCTCAGCCTCCAGCACTCAGAAGCGAGGCCTGCAGCACTACAGTCATGGCTGAGTTCCACTGAGCTGATCAGGTGGCCCACGAGAGGCAGAGACGAAAGTTCCTGCCTCGTTTCCATCATCGGGCCCACATGCCAGGAAAATGGTAACAGTAATAATGATAGAAAGGCTTAAATGGCACTGTGAACCAAGAACTCCACATACAATAACTTACTTAATCCTTACAATAAGGATTTTTTGATAAGACTCCAAAAGTCTACTCATGATGTGCTTAAAACAGAGAGTGGCTGTAAGGAAAATACAGACCTACCAAAAAAAGGTCCTTAAATCTGATCTGCTCAAAATCCTTGACAATAGGGATGCAGCTATGCCCCCAAAGCATGGTGCCTGGCACCCAGTAGGATGTTAGCACCATGCTTGTGGAATTGGACTTGGGCTCAGGCTACATAGATATTATTATGCCCGTTTTACAGAAAAGGAAATGGAGGCATAGAAAGTTAAGTAACATATCCAAGGTCACACGGCTAGTAAGAGGTGGAGATGGATTCCAACCTGGGTCACCTGGTTCTAAAAGTTCACGCTTCTAACCCTGAAGAACTTCATGGAAATAAACCTATCAGAAGAGGGAGCTGGTCAGAAGAAGCCTGGGGGGTAGCAGGGGATAAGTACCACTTACAAAGAAAGCAGAGCATGAAGCCCAAGGAGCCTTTTGTTTGTCATCACAGATGCCACTCAGGAGAGGCAGCCCAGGGACTGGAGCTTTAGCAGACAACAGAGACCTAAGCCTTTGCCACATCTTAGGTTGTTTTCATTGTCATCTAACTATTTCTCTGCAATGACCAGCAAGGCAATTAGCAAGGAAAACCTGTGGCTTACCAAAGAAGGAAGCCATGGGGCTACCATAACCTGTTTTGCACCCAGCTTGGTGGGGTGTTGGGGAGGGGTGCCATGGGTGTCCATACCCCACCCAGGAGCCAGGGCAGTTTCGGCTGGGGCACCAGGCAAACTCCAGAACTGGGGCAGGAGACCCACGTCACACCTGGATTCCAGCTGTAATAACAATTTATTTGTATCATTGTAATTATTTGTTTAATGGCCCACAACTCTATGTGAGAAAGTGAGCAGAACCGTGTCTCTCTTGTTCAGTTCATATTCCCAGATGCTGGCTTGGAGCCTGGTGTATAGTAGGTACTCAGTAAATATTTATTACATGAATGAGCAAAGAGACTAAGTATAAGCCAAGGTTTCTCAACTATGGGACTATTGGCATCTGCGGCTGGATAATTCTGTTTTTAGAGGCCTGGACTGTGCACTGTAGGTTGTTTAGCAGTGTCCCTGGCCTCCACATGTTAGATGCCAGTAGGATTCCCTCCTAGACGTTAAGAACCAAAAATGTCCCCTGGGGAGCAAAATTGCACCCAGCTGGGAACAACTAATATAAACCAATATCCTTGGCTGGTGCCACTAACTGAAAGAGAGAAGCCAAATTTAATCTGCATATGCAATGGACAGGAGGGAATCGAGCCCTAGAAGCCAGGAGGGGCTGAGAGGAAGAAAGTGTGAAAGCTGGGGCAACCCACTGAGCTCTGATGACCATGAGGACCACTATCCAGTTTGTGTTGTAAGGCATGGGGCGATTTGTGCTGCCTTTACACAGAATAGGGTAGGTAGGAATGAAGAGGGTGACTGCAGCGTCCAGGAGAGAGAGGTGGACCCGACATCAGACACCAAGGCAGGACAAAAACAGCCCCAGGCGTGGGCCTGAGAACAGATTGGGCAGCAGAAATCCCCACGCAGTTCCTGAACAAGGAATCCTTTGACAGGTGGCCTTGCAACAGCGACCCTCTCTCGTGTCTACTTTGAAGGCTGCCCTGTGCAATGTGGCCTCACACCCAGGAGGCCCTCGGATCAAGGTGGTCTTGGCAGATCTGCTCGGAGGGATTAGACCGTGACATTACAGCTACATGACGGCCTTGTTCTTATTACACACACACTCGCCCTGTCTAAGCTTGCGAACTCTGATTTGTTTATTTCTGAAAAACTGTCTCCACCAAGACAGCAATCTGAGCTGCAAGAGATAGCACTGACTCAGCCATTTCCCCATCCTCGGCATAAAAGGATCTAAAAAGAATAATTTAAGCTTCTCTGGAGTGAGATCATTTAATGAATCTTCTCGATGCTAAGAGGTTTTATATGCCTTTTTAAAAACCCTTCCCCAAGCACGGAGCTATGATATTACCTTGGAGAGCAGAGAGATGAAGTGATACACGTATGCACAGCACACAGGAGGACGAGGTGGTTTCCTTGGCAACAACATCCATGTTCTGGCTTCCCTCGGCTAAATTGGAATATATTGAAATATCTGCTTTGGGCGCCTCTTTTGCGAAGGGAAATGAGTGGTTTTCTATTCAGGCACTCTCTGAACCGCGGGCCGGCAGCTGGGGAGCGATGTTCTGTGAGTTCGATGCATCTGAATGGGGCAAGGCTGTTAGCAAGCTGGCAGAGGTCCCCAGCCTTCCTTTGCAAAATCAAACCATCATTTCCTGAGCCAAGGGGAAACGAAAGCAGCAAACACATGAGGTTCGACTGGCCGGACAGATAGGCTAGGACTCTGTCTCACACAGTCTTTCTGTGGCTACTGTCCTGTAGCTTTCCAAACATACCCAGCTTGATAGATCAGACTCCAAAAGTCCACTCGTGCTTAAAATGGAGAGTGGCTGTAAGAAAAATATAGACCTACCAAAGAAAAGGTCCTCAAATCTGATCTGCTCAAAATCCTTGACAATGGGGAGGCAGCTATGCCCCCAAAGCATGGTGCCTGGGACCCAGTAGGATGTTAGCACCATGCTTGTGGAATTGGACTTGGACTCAGGCAGAGCTCGGTTTTGGCCCTGGCTTCACTATCAACATTCTGCATGATGTTGCACTTGTTCCATAAACCCTCTGGCCTCAGTTTCTCCTCTCCAAAGCAGAGATAAGCATCCCTTCCTATAGAATTGTTGTGAAGATTAAATGGGGTGACCTGTAAAATGCCTGGCATGAAGGAGGCATTCTATTATGGTTTCTTTTCCCCACCAAGAAACAAGGAGCATTCTGTTTCTTTCAGATAGATGAAATTTACAGAAAGGAACAGTGTTTTAGGGAGAGCAGGAACAACCTCACCCAAGGAGCCAAATTCTTTTCTGTTTTTATTTTCAGGGTGCTTTTGCAGAGCTGAGACAGCCTAGGTTAGGAAGTATCTGGATCAGGTGGTCAGAAGGGTCAACTCAGTCATAACCACAGAACCAGCTACAAGCTTCAGGGGAAGTGGAAGAAAGAAACAGCGAGGGGCTGAGGTCTCAGCAGGCCAGTGGCAGGTAGCACCGCAGAGACCAGTGGGAGCATCAGGCATCAGCAGGGGCCAAGGAGGGGATGCTGAAAGGACAGGTAGGTGAGGTCTGCTGGGGAGGAGAACCAGCCCCGCACATCAGTGACACCATCTTTAGAACTGGCTCTATATTTACAGACCCTCACAGAAGACTGTCCGCTATGTTTTCTTGCAATAGTTCATACTTGTCACTCCTAAGAAGGTCTGTCGTACAACTCGGTTAAAATAGTGCTTTAACGGAAACACATCAGGACCAAGGATTTCCCATTAGAAGCACAAAATTTAGAACTAATTCCTACACTTTCATTCTTTCTAAAAAGCCTTATGAATACATAACTGCATTTCAGTTCTATTTCTAATATTTATTTGTGTGCCTTTGGAGATAAAAAAAAAAAATCTTTTCTAAGCCTTGTACTTGTGCTCCACATAATGACTACCCTTTCCTAATGTCACAGGACTGTAGTGAGGGTAAAATTAAAAAGCAGGTAGCATAGAGAGTGGGGACACACCATCTGTCTTTATATCTTATGCTTTTATATCTTCTGACTGTCTGTAAAAGAGAGGTTTCCTACTTAGCTGAAGAATGTACAAGCTCAGGCCCTTTTCCCTGGGAAGGTTAAAAAAAAAAAAAGGATAAAAAAACACAATAACAATTCAAGAGATTCTCTAGAAAAACATACTTCTACTGCTTACTAATAAATTTCTGACAAAAGAATATCACTGAAGGGATATTTGTTCTGCAAATTTTAAAATGCATTCTAAAGCTACAATAATTAAAACAGTGTGGTACCAGCAAAAAAAAAAAAAAAAAAAAATTAGCAGATGGAACAATGAGGCAGACTCAATATATTTAAAACTTTAATATACTTTTAAGATAGAATTTTATGTCATTATGGGAAAATATGGACTATTCAGTGAATTATGGCTTGAGGATAACTGACCAACCCACTAAGGAGCAAATTTAAACTGTATCCCTACCTCACACCATACTTTAAAATAAATTCGAGGCTAGGCACAGTGGCTCACATCTGTAATTCCAACACTTTGGGAGGCCAAGATAGAAGATTACCTGTGGCCAGGAGTTCCAGACCAGCCTGGGCAACAAAGCAAGACTCTGTCTGTAAGAAAAATTTAAAATTTATCCAGGCATGTTGGTAACGGCCTGTAGTTCCAGTTACTTGGGAGGCTGAAGTGGGGGAACTGCCTGAGCCCAGAAGTTTGAGGCTGCAGTGAACTGTGATTATGCCACTGCACTCCAGCCTCAGCAATAGAGCAAGACCTCATCTCAAAAATAAAAAATAAAATAAAATACAATTCCAGATAGATTAAATATTAAAATAAAAATATCAGAGTATTAAAAGGAAATATGAAGCAAGATTCACATTATCTTTGGTATGCTAGACATCTTTTATGCCCCATGTCACACCCTCTCAGCTTCTCTTTTTGTGTCACCATGCCAGCCATGCCACATCTCCCTCTCTCTCTGCTCCTGGCTTCTCTGGCCCAGCTCTTTGGGGCGCCTGCTGTTAGTGACCAACTCTGCCATTCTGCTGTGTGCACAATACTGGGAGTGCAAAGAGTCCACACCCCGCAGGGCAGCTCTTGACCCTTGCAAAATAAAAACCTTCTTCTATCTGCCAGAGAGACAATTCTGAGGCATGTTCTCCAAAGTTCTTGACAGGACCCCAGCAGGACTGAGCCCCTATTTCTCCTGTGTTGGGCTCCCCTCCTGTACTGTTTCCCTCTTCCCAGCCTCCTACTCCTCTTCCTTGGGAGCCCATCACAAAATAAACTCTGCAGATAAGCCTTTGTCACAGGTTCTGCTTTTGGGAGACCCAAGCTAAGATAGGTAGGAAAGACCTAAGTATAGAGCTAAATTGAGAAAACATAAAGAGAAAGGTCAATAGTTTTACTTTCTTTAAAATGTAAAACTGTGCATCAAAATATTTCACATATATGCTTCCTTTTCCTTCTAAAACAACTAAGGCTAGAAGCCACTAGGTAGAGTTATGCAAAGCTGGCATCCATGCAAAATAAGACATCAGCCAGTGGGGCGCTGGGGAGTATCATGGGGTTGGGGGGCGTCGTGAAGTATCAAAGGCTGAACAGGGAAAAGGGGCCATACATGAGGGTGAATGGTGGCCTAGTGTGAGTAGCTGAGCCCAAGTGGTACAAACGGGGCATCTGAGGAGTGGAGAACAGCCCACCATGGGTGTCACAGCCTGAGTAGGTCGAAGAGGTATCTAGGAAAGGAGGTGGGCCAGAACAGGATAAGAAAGGCAGCGCTAATACACTGATGGGGAGGGTGTCCCTAGGGCAATGGCAATGATAAGGGACTGGTTATATACAAGGTATTAATCAAATGACTAAATATATTACAGCAGATAAGTTGGGAGCCAGCTTTCTCACTGTTACAGAAGACATAACAATGGCCTGGTACAGTGGCTCATGCCTGTAATCCCAGCACTCTGGGAGGCAGAGTTGGGTGAATCACCTAAGCTCAGGAGTTGGAGACAAGCCTGCCCAACACAGTGAAAACCCATCTCTACTAAAAATACAAAAATTAACTGGATGTGGTGGTGGGCACCTGTAGTCTCAGCTACTCGGAAAGCCGAGACAGGAAAATAGCTTGAACCCAGGAGTTGGAGGTTGCAGTGAGTTGAGATCACATCACTGCACTCCAGCCTGGGCAACAGAGCAAAACTGTCTCAAAAAAAAGAGAAGAAGACAGTTATAAGAATAGAAATGGAGAAAGGCAGACTATACTCTGTGGCATGTGATCAGAATTGGAGGCATTAGTGTAAACTTTAACATTCCACAATGCCTCCTGCCCCCCACCCTGGCTCCTGTCCCATCTTGCACAGATGCCAACCTTGTGTACACATAGATATATGATAACCACTAAAAATTATTTTACAAATTTACTCCCCTATGGCAACAATTGAAAATTAAACAAATATGATTTAATGTATATGTATTAGTCCATTGTTACACTGCTAATAAAGACATACCTGAGACTGGGAAGAAAAGGAGGTTTAGTTTGACTTACAGTTCTGCATGTCTAACGAGGTCTCATAATCATGACAGAGGGCAAAAGGCATTTCTTACATGGTAGCAGCAAGAGAGAAATCAGGAAGAAGCAAAAGTAGAAACTCCTCATAAACCCATCAGATATTGTGAGACTTATTCACTACCATGAGAATAGCATGAAAAAGACTGGCCCCCATGATTTAATTACCTCCCTCTGGGTCCCTCCCACAACACCTGGGAATTCTGGGAGATATAATTCAAGTTGAGATTTGAATGGGAACACAGACAAACCATATCATTTTGCCCCTAGCCCCTCCAAATCTCATGTCCTCACATTTCAAAACCAATCATGCCTTCCCAACAGTCTCCTAAAGTCTTAACTCCTTTCAGCATCAACCCAAAAGTCCATACTCCTAAGTCTCATCCAAGACAAGGCAAGTCCCTTCCACCTATGAGCTTGTAAAATCAAAAGCAAGCTAGTTACTTCCTAGATACAATGGGAGTACAGGCATTTGGTAAATATAGTCATTCCAAATGGGACAGATTGGCCAAAATAAAGGAGTTACAGGGTCCATGCAAGTCTGAAATCCAGCAAGGCTGTCAAATTTTAAAGCTCCAAAATGATCTCCTTTGCCTCCAGGTCTCAAATCCAGGTCATGCTGATGTAAGAGATATGTTCCCATGGTCTTGGGCAGCTCTGCCCCTGTGGCTTTGCAGGGTACAGCCTCCCTCCTGGCTGCTTTCATAGGCTGGTGTTGAGTGTCTGTGGCATTCTCAGGCACATGGTGCAAGCTGTCAATGGATCTACCATTCTAAGGTCTGGAGGACAGTAGCCCTCTTCTCACAGCTCCACTAGGCGGTTCCCCATAGGGACCCTGTGTGGGGACTCCGACCCCATATTTCCCTTCTGCACTGCCCTAGCAGAAGTTCTCCATGATGGCCTACCCCTGCAGCAAACTTCTGCCTGGACATCCAGGTGTTTCCATACATCTGAAATCTAGGCAGAGGTTCCCAAACCTCAATTCTTGACTTTGGTGCACCCACAGGCTAAACACCAAGTGGAAGCTGCTAAGGCTTGGGGTTTCCACCCTCTGAAGCCACAGCCCAAGCTCTACCTTGTCCCCTTTCAGCCATGGCTAGAGCAGCTGGAACACAGGGCACCAAGTCCCTAGGATGCACACAGCACTGGGATCCTGGGCTAGGTCCATGAAACCACTTTTTTCTCCTGGGCCTCCAGGCCTATGATGGGAGGGGCTGCCATGAAGGTCTCTGACATGGCCTGGAGACATTTTCCCCATGGTCTTGGGCATTAACATTAGGCTCCTTGTTGCTTATGCAATTTTCTGCAGTTGGCTTGAATTTCTCCTCAAAAAATGGGTTTTTCTTTTCTATTGCCTCACAGGGCTGCAAATTTTTTAAACTTTTATGCTCTGTTTCCCTTTTAAAAGGGAATGCTTTTAACAGTACCCAAGTCACCTCTTGAATACTTTTCTGCTTAGAAATTTCTTCCGCCAGATACCTTAAATCATTTCTGTCAAGTTTAAAGTTCCACAGATCTTTAGGGCAGGGGCAAAATGTGGCTTGTTTCTTTGCTAAAACAAAACAAGAGTCACCTTTGCACCAGTTCCCAAAAAGTTGCTCATCTCCATCTAAGATCACCTCAGCCTGGACCCTATTATCTATACTGTTATCAGGCTTTTGGTCAAAACTATTCAACAAGTCTCTAGGAAGTTCCAAACTTTCCCAAATCTTCCTGTCGTCTTCTGAGCCCTCCAAACTGTTCCAACCTCTGCTTGTTACACAGTTCCAAAGTTGCTTCCACATTTTTGGATATCTTTTCAGCAATGCCCCACCCTACTGGTACTGATTTACTGTATTAGTCCGTTTTTACACTGCTAATAAAGACATACCCAAGACTAGGAAGAAAAAGAGGTTTAATTTGACTTACAGTACCACATGGCTAGAGAGGTCTCATAATCATGGCGGAGAATGACAGACACTTCTTACATATCAGCAACAAGAGAGAATGAAGAAGCAAAAGTGGAAATCCCTGATAAACCCATCAGATCTCATGAGACTTATTCACTATCATAAATCACAGGAATAGCATGGGAAAAATCAGCCCCCATGATTCAATTACCTTCCCCTGGGTTCCTCCCACAACACATGGGAATTCTGGGAGATATAACTCAAGTTGAGATTTGAATGGGGACACAGACAAATCATATCAGTATACATATATATACAGTATAGATGTAAGTGTGTGAATGGGTGTTTACATGTGTGTGTTCACTGAGAGAACCTGGGAGCTGGAGCCATGATGGACCAGATCTTGGCTTCTAAATACCATTCTCCACTAAAAGGAACAAGGGCTCTTAAGAGAAACAGCTGATTCCAAGGCTGAGGCGGAGTACTTTGGTCTACCAAAAATTAAAAAGTGTTTAAAGAATGATGGGGACAAAATCAAAAAGATACAGAAGGCCACTTGAAGGGAAAACTACTGGGCAAATCTAGGACAGCTTGAACATCAGAATAAATAATGACATTAACAGATTATAATGCATCAAATAGAAATCCATGAGTTTATATGGACAAAATATACAAATGAATAAATGGAAAGTTTAGGAGGAACAAGATGTTTACACATTCTCAAAGTACCTCTTCATTTTAAAAATATATTAATTACAAAGGGGAAAAAGTAAGTTCTCAGTGGAGAAAACTGGCAGAAGCCATCTTCAAGTGATCAAAGCTCACTCTGCCATACCCAGGAGAGAAATCAAAATCCCATGTGATATGAGGGGATGCAACAAGGAGAATTCAGCATCACTTCTGACATTCCTGCCAAATACGAGTACGTTAAAGCAAGTCCTGAGAAAACATCGGAAAAACCCACTGACGGATGTTCAAGAAAATAACTGGCCTGTACTCTGCAACAGTGCCAAGGTCATAAAAGTCAAGGAAAGCCTGAGGAACTCTCCCAGATAAAGGAGAATAAAGAGACATGACAACTAAATGCAATATGTGATTCTGAACCGTATCCTTCCGCTGCAAAGGACATTGTTGGGACGACTGGCAGAAGTCGAATGGTGTCTAAGGAACAGTTGGTCCTTGTGTACAAGGTGGGCATCCTGATACCGATGGTCATGTTAGGTTATGTAGGAAAATGCCCTTGCTTGTAGGAAATGTGTGCTAAAGTATCCAGGGATGATGGGGCATCAGGTCAACGACTGACTGTCACATGGGTTTAGAAATAAAAGTTATTTATACTCTACTTGCGACTTTTCTTTTTTGAGACAGAGTGTCACTCTGCTGCCCAGGCTGGAGTACAATGGTGTGATCTCAGCTCACTGTAACCTCCGCCTCCTGGATTCAAGCGATTCTCCTGCCTCAGCCTCCTGAGTAGCTGAGATTACAGGTGCATGCCACTATCCCCAGCTAATACTTGCAACTTTTCTATAAGCTTGATGTTATTTCAGAATGAAAGTAAAAGGCTGGGAGCAGTGGCTCATGACTGTAATCTCAGCACTTTGGGAGGCCGAGGCAGGCAGACTGCTTGAGGTCAGGACTTCAAAACCAGCCTGGCCAACACGGTGAAAACCTGTCTCTACTAAAAATACAAAAATTAGCCAGGCATGGTGGTGGGCACCTGAAATCCCAGCTACATAGGAGGCTAAGGTGGGAGAATCTCTTGAACCTGGGAGGCGGAGGTTGCAGTGAGCTGAGATCATGCCACTGCACTCCAGCCTGGGCGACTGAGCAAGATGCTATTTGCAAACAAATAAACAAAATAAAAGTTTTTTTTAAAAACCATGTAAATGACACTCTGGGAAAAAAAATGCAAAACACAGGATCTAAAAGGGGTTATACATGGTTCCTGAGAGACTGGCATGCAGGCTTTTCTGCCAGCCTCCTCACATAGCAGGCCCACTACGAGGCCAGCCTTCAAGAAGGTGAGAGTGAAAGTGAAGGGATGGCTGAGCTGGGCCCCTGGGCCTGTCATTCCATGATTCCACTACACCTGGCTGAGATTCCTCTGCCTGCCCCGCCCCCAGTTCCCATCCCTGTCCCCAGTCGTAGGGGAGAGTCTCCCTGGTACCAGCTGTGCTTCCTTTTCTGCATTTTATTTAGACAAGAGATGGGAATGAGGTGGGAGGTGGAAGAAGGGAGAAGAAAGGTGAGTTTGAGCTGCCTTTCCCAGCGTCAGAGAATGGGTGGGCTCCGTGCAGTCACTAGAGGTTGAAGCCAAGTGGGGTGCAGGAAGGAGGGAGAGGGAAGTCACTGGAAACGGGAGAGCCTGCTGGGCCTCACCATAGAGAAGGAAGGCAGAGGGGGTGAGGGGTGTGGCAGTGGCTTTGGCAAACACTAAAGAGCCCTTGTCTCCCCATTTCCCATCCGCACCTCTTCTCTCCTCCCCAAATCAATACACTAGTTGTTTCTATCCCTGAAAAAGAAAAAAGGGGATCACAATCTCAACATATAAACAATGCTTTAAACTGTATTAGAAAAAATAGGAATACCCAGATCGAAAAACATGACAAAATATGTGAACAGATAATGCCAAAAAATTAAATGTCCTATAAACACCTGAAAAAAAGTTTACTTTCTTCCAAAACCAAAGAAATGCAACAATGAAAATGAGACATCATAATTTATGATTCCTCAATATGCAAAATATATTTAAAAATCATATCCCATTTTAGCAAAATTCTGAGGAAATAGGTATTTTACTTCTTGCTGGTAAATATGAATTCATATATTCTTTCTGGATGACATTTTAGCAATTCACATCAAAAGACTTAAAATTTTGCAAACCCTTCAGCAAAAAGAAAAGATACCTGGAAAAAAACATTTGCAAACCCATTACCCTAGTAAGTCTACTTCTAATGTTTCCTTAAGAAATAGTCATGAATGTTCACAAAAATTTGTTGCAGAGTTGCTTATAGAGAGATACAACTTAATTTCCCAAGAATAAGGGATCAGATAAACTAACCCCAATGCATCTAAACAACAGAATACTAAGGCAACCATTTAAAATTATTTAATAAAATATTATTTAGGGACAGCTGTGCATATGAATGTAGTCATACTAGCATTATATTCAAATCCTGGTAGCTCTGCCAGTTTCAGCTCTATCTCAGCCTAGACACACCCACAGGTAGAGACTGATGCAAATCAGCAAATATTAAACAAATAAAATGAGTGCATCAAAGCCCAGAATGACCCACATCAAAAGATGGCCTGTGTTTGTGTATTAGCCCATTTTTATGTTGCTGATAAAGACACACCTGAGATTGGGCAACTTATAAAAGGAAGAGGTTTAATGGACTCACAGTTCCACGTGGCTGGGGAGGCCTCACAATCATGGCGGAAGGTAGAAGGCACATCTCACATGGCAGCAAACAAGAGAAGAGTGAGAGCCAAGCGAAAGGGGTTTCCCGTTATCAAACCATCAGATCCTGTGAGACTTATTCACTACCATGGTAACAGTATGGGGGAATACTCCTATACTGAGAGGAACCCAGTATCTCCCACTGGGTCCCTCCCACAACACGAAGGAATTGTGGAAGCCACAATTCGACATGAGATTCGGGTGGGAACACAGCAAACCATAACAGTTTGTCTTCTAGGAGAGAGATAATAAGCAACTTAAATTTTTTGCTTGTTTATCTGTTATTTTATAAAATAACCACACACTGAAATCTGTTACATATTTATTGTAATGCAAAATAACAATTATAAAATATGTGTAAGGTTAAAATAAAAAGGCCAGGTGGAGTGGTTCATGCCTATAATCTCAACATTTTGTGAGGCTTGAAGCCAGGAGTTCAAGACCAGCCTGGGCAACATAGTGAGACACCCCCCCATCTTTAAAAAAATAAAAAGAAAATATACATATACAAATAAATAAGAATATCCACAACCCACCCATATACCCACCACCCAGCTGAACAAACTGAACTTGATCATTTTGGTCCCTTGTGTGACCCCCGTGATCCTAGTTCCTTCCCTCCCCATAGCAATGACCGCAAACATCACCATTCTGAACTTTGTTCTCCTCACTCCTTTGCCCTTCTTTGTAATTTTCTTATACATATCTGTATCCCTAAACAGTAGTTTTGCGTCTTTTTATTTCTCAAAAATAAAATCACACTCTGTGTATTCTTCTGAGACCTGCTCTTTTCACTCAACATTACGTTCCTAAGATTTATCCACGTGTAGCTGTAGATGGCTCATTCTCCGTCCGATGAATGTACACGGTTTACTGATCTGTTCTACCACAATGAGCATGTGGGTTGTGTTCAGTAACGCAGCACAAACATTCTTACCTGCGTCTCCTGGAGCATGAGTCCAAGAGATTTCCTGTGTACTACTCCAAGGATGGGCTCTCCGGGTCACAGGGTGTGGGCTTCTCAAACTTTTCTAGATAATGCCTAATTGTTTCTCCTAATGGTGTGACAATTGACCCTCCTCCTAGCAGTGTTCAAACATCAAGGCTGGGGTCCTTTTAGAAGTTTAAAAATGAGAACTGTCTCTACCATGAAAGCCCTCCTAGGGCACATCTTCTCTGGCTGTTGAAGTTGCTGTCAGGAACATAGAGTAATTAAATGGCATTTCTTTCCTAAGAATGCAAGTGGCATTTTAGAATAACTTGAATCATATCCTAGTCTCCCAGGTCATCTTCTATGGTTCTTGTTCTCTCTGGGTTCTCTGAGCCGTGTTCTTGGTAGAGCTCTTTGCTCTCTCTGGCCAGAAAAGCCTCTCTGAAGCACCATGGGAGAAACCCTGGGATGAACACCAGGAGACCAGGTCCATGGGCCAGTCACTGCCCCCACACACCATGTGGCCTTAGAGAGGTCAGCTCCTTTCTCAGGGCTTCTGTCTCCTCTGGGGTGAGTAAAGCAAAGAGATCGCCTGGACAGCCTCGGAGCCTCCTTGCACCTCCAGGCTGCATGACTGTCTTCCCACTCCTCTGCACCTGCCTGATGAAGTCAGCCACCAAGTGAGAACTGCTGTCGGCCACATCCAGTGCCTCACCAGTGCCCTCAGCTGACACACCACAAAAGCTGTCATTTCCTAGGGTCACATCTCTATCTGACTTTGGCCCAGGGATGAAAGCTGCATGGGACCCATGAAGTCCTCCTCCCTGTCCTGGTTCCCCTGAGCTGCCTCTTACCCAGAGCCATTGGACAGAGGCTCCCAATGAGATCCCTTTTTTCTTTTTTCTTTTTTTTTTTTTTTTTTTTGAGATGGAGTTTCGCTCTTATTGCCCAGGCTGGAGTGCAATGGCACAATGTCAGCTCACTGCAACCTCTGCCTCCCAGATTCAAGCAATTCTCCTACCTCAGCCTCCCAAGCAGCTGGGATTACAGGCATGCATCACCATACCCAGCTACTTTTGTATGTTTAGTAGAGACGGGGTTTCTCCATGTTGGTCAGCTGGTCTCAAACTCCTGACCTCAGGTGATCCACCTGCCTCGGCCTCCCAAAATGCTGGGATTACAGGCGTGAGCCACCATGCCTGGCCCGATGACTTTTTTTTTGAGACAGTCTTGCTCTGTCATCCAGGCCAGTGTGCAATGGCACAGTCTCGGCTCATGCATTCCCTGCCACCTAGCTCAAGCAGTTCTCATGCCTCAGCCTTCCGAGTAGCTGGAATTACAGGTATGCACCACCACACTTGACAATTTTTTGTATTTTTAGTAGAGAATCCAGGTTTCAGCATGTTAGCCAGGCTGATCTCAAACTCTGACCTCAAGTCAATCTGTCTGCCTTGGGCTCCCAAAGTGCTGGGATTACAGGAGAGAGCCACCGCACCTGATCCAAATGAGAAACTTTATGGCTTCCTTTTCTCTTTTCTTTCTTACTGTGTTTGAGGGTGGAATCACCATACCTGGATCTGAATCCTGGCTTATTCTGCGTTTTTGGACTGTGTGAACTTGAATTAGTCATTTAAGCTCTCTGAGCTTCAGCTTCCTAGTGTATAAAATGATGTCAATACCTGCCCGACAGATCTGTTGTGAGGCTTAAATGAGATTGCATACCTGGAGCACTTCAGACGGTGCCTGGTACAGAGGACGTGCCCAATGAATGGCAGCTACTAGTAAAACAGGCTCCCTTGGGACAGAGTATGGATCCCACCTGGGCACTAAAGTTAGCCAGAGCTTAGAGAATTCATCTCTTCCTGATTTGCTCCTATTTACAGAGAAAGAATGTTTGGAAATGTGGGCCTGCTGTTCAGTATTGCAAAGAATGGAAAATGGTTTTACCCTGTTCTTAGGAGAAGGACAGAGCAGGCAGAGAGATGGCAACAAGGACCAAAGGAAGGCCCAACTGGGTAGGCAGAGACACCTGAGGCCCACACATTGGCCCACAGAGGTAGCACTGCAGCACCCCACACGAAGGCTTTCATGGATGCCATGGGAGTTTTGTTTCTCAAAAATTCTCTGCACATTGTGTGTCCCTCTCTTAATGTACTAGTGGCAATCAACCACCTATTGGCTCAGAGTGTGTGTATGTGTGTACACATGAACATACCTTGTGTGCCCTCATCCTCATCTTCTGTAATCAGTTGAATGTAGAGATTGTGCTAGATTCATCCCTGGACCTGCTAGGAGACTAGTTCAGAGTTTTACATGAGAGCATTCAACTGTCATCAAGTGTGGATTGAATGTCTAACTTGCCATGGGGCCTTGGGCTTGATAGGTGCTCAGAACAGCTCCTGGCCTCGGGGACTCCTCAATCCAGTGGGAAAGGCAGGACCATAGTCCACACTGAGAGCAGTCAAGGTAAAGGCATTCTAGAAGGAAGCCTCAGTCAGAGCAAAATCCTCTATCTCCAAGCAGGCAATTCCCTTTTAGGAATGAGAGCTCTTGGGCCCCAGTGGAGGGAAAAAATTAATAAATTTAAAAAGAGATCAGTAAGACTAAAAGAGGATCTTTCAGTCATGCATCAAGCATGGTGAGTTGGCTGGAGCAGATGCAGCCTTGGCTACATGGAGAGGCTTAATGTGATGACTCTGGAGAAATATGCTGGCGCCCACAGATCATAGCAAAAACATGGGACTTCTCCTGTAGGCACTGGAAAGCCAGTGAAAGCTTTAACATAATAGATCTGTGTTTTAGCACAATCTTTCTGGAGCTGTATGGAGGATGATTTGAAAATCAAATATATAAAGCAGTAAAACTCAATCAAAGGATTAGAAGATGAAGCTGAAGAAAGATTTCAAAAAAAGAATGCAAATATTCAAATGAGGGGAAAAAAGATAAAGTTAGAAGATCAATCCAGGAATTCTAATATATAAACTATAGAAGTTCTCAGAAAGATAAAAGCAAAAAATAAGGAAAGAAAGTCATCCAAGAAATAGTTTAGGAAAATTTCCTGAAACTGAAGAGCATGAGTCTCTAGACTAAAGTTTCATCAACTATTATTCAACACAATGGATAAATGTAAGTTTTCACCACAGCACAGCAAGATCAACTTTTAGATCTCTGGCCACAATGAAAAGAGCTCACAAGGTTCCTAATAAGAAGGGGGAAAAACAGGTATTATATAAGAGATTTAGGAAGCAGAATGGCATTGACTTTTTTACATCACTGGAAACTAAATGATAATACGGAAAAGTTCATTTTCAAAAGAAAAAACTCACTCTTGAATTCTATATCCAACCAAATAATCAAGGGTGATTTTCAGAAAGGGAAAATTTTTGTCTCCCATGCATTCTTTCTGAGAAACTACTGGAAGATGTTCTCTAACAAAACAAAGTTGTAAACCAAAATAGATGGAGACTAAACAGGTAGGAAACTCTGACACAGAAGAGGAGGCAAGGGCATCCCTAGGAAGCTGATAAAGGGAGATCCCACGATGAGACGATGCCCAGGCACAGAATGCTACCTGTTCTGAGGGGACCAGGTCACAAGGCTCTCAGAGAAACTCTTCAGGACAATGAAATTGATAGAGCACCTGCCGTGTGTGAAAATCCTGGGATAGGCATAGGCTGTGGAGTTGAATTAGTGATAAGTTCACAGAAAGGCAAGAAAACAAAAGAACAAGATTGTTATTAGCTCTCAGGAAAACAAAAGCTATACAGGGAAGGAAAAATAAAGTAGACCACATGGAACTCTTCATCTCTTTAAACTGTAAACATGCATACCTTTGACAAAATCATAAATGAAAACAGTAGGTTTATTGACACATATACATTAAGTTCTTTTGCCCCAACCCAAGCTGCTTCCCCCAAAGTGCCCAGAGGGGATAAGCTGAACCCAAATATCTTCCTCTGTCCATCTCCAAGCAGGCAACTTCCCTTCATGAATGGGAGCTATTTGGTCCCAGTGGGAGGAAAAAAAGAGAAAAATAAATTTGAAAAGAGACCTGTAAAACTAAAAGAGAGAAACCTGGTAATTAGTGCCTCAGACAGATAATAAATTCTGAATCTCACAAATAAGGCTTTACGAGTTGAGAGTGTATAATTGATATCCCAGCCTGGAGAGCCTATCAGATCACCTTAATCCCACTTTTTGTCTTGTGCATTTTAAATTATTCAGTCCTTTGAAACCTAGAAATACTGCCTTTGTAGAATCAGACAGCTCACTCTATGGGGGGCCAATTTAGGATCTCCAAAGTGGGTTTGGCCAGAGACACTTGCCTTGAAGTCTAGAGATGTGTATACAGTCAAGCCACAGCGACAGGTGCCAAAGCTCAGGGCTATTCTGCTCTTCTGGCATTCTGAGGACCTCTTCAACGTGGTGACTCCACCAGGAGACAGCCCTGTGTAGGACACCAGTCAGCATGACAAAGGTACCAGGATGAGGCAGCTGAAAGGCCTGGAATGCTGCAGGCTGCTCAGATCACCCCCCAAAGACCATGTCCAGCCCCAGCCACCATATTCAGCAGGAAGCAGGTGCTAGTCACTGCAGGCTGGCCACAGGACTTGGTGCCCTCCATTCATGAAGCCATTTGATCCTCACAATAGCCCTGTGAAGTAAGTGATACTATCAGACCATTTCACAGATGAGGAAACTGAAGCTCAAAGAAGAAAAAAAAAAAAAAGCCTAAGACCCTGCACTTAAGAGGCAGGACAGCTGGGATTTGAATGTAAGTTTTCCTGACTCCAAAGGCCACTTTACTCTGTTGCTTTTGAAGACTTCCTCTGAGCCAGATCCAGGGCTGGGCCATAGAGATTTAAAGACTTGGATAAGGTCTCTATCCTCAAGGAGCACATCTTGTCGGGTAGTCAGGTACATAGACCGTTCCAACACACTGTAGTGAATTTCTTGATGGAAGGTCTGTGAGCACAGGCCCAGAGGAGAGCGATCGGGGGATGAAAGGAATGCGTAAGAGACTACTCTATCAGGGGATGAAAGGAATGGGTAAGAGGCTACTCTATGCTCCCTTATTGGGGCTAAGAAAGAACAGACTTCAGGGAGCAGGAATCTGTCCTCAGACCCCTGAAAGGCATGGTCATCTGAGCAACCTCCAGGAATCCCATCAGACCCAGTGGAAAGCCAGTGGGCTCTGTGGGAAGAATCCTGGCAGTCTAAGACAAGAGGGTAAGGTCATTGGCATAGCCAGATGTACCTTGTCAGAACTGCAGGGGATTCTTGGGCTGGGAGAAGAGGGCAAGAGCATTTGTTCCCTGTTCCGCTGGAGCCTCCCTTTCCTGGAACATCTATTATGGCTCTCAGCCAGCTCTAAAATTAGGAGGATAACAGCCCCTGACCCACCTAATGGTTGGGAAAACTAAATGAGGAAACCTGGGCTCAGAGAGATCACACAGTTTGCCCAAGGTCACACAGCCTGTGAACAATGGGGCAGGGTCTCTTTCACTGCATGGTCTTCCTTTTAAACCAGTCACATCACCGCTTTTTCCAGGTGATCCCATTGAGGTGTGACTCGGCTGTGCTCCCAGTATGGGGGTGGGAATTTGGTGCTCAAGGTGAGGGAGAAAGAAGATTGGAGTCTGAGCCCTCTGCCTGGCAACGAATCCAGAATCACATCACATCCATACATGCCAGCCGAGGCTTAAGCCAGCCCTGAGCTAAGAGAATTCTGCACGTGGGTACCGCAGGAAGAAGGCTGGACTTGAATTCAGAAGACATGGTTTCCACCTCACCTTTTCCACCTACTAACTCCGTGATCTTGCATATGGGGGTCTCAGTTGTGCCCCTGCAGAATGGGCGTAATCATTCCCACTCTAAGAAACTGCCAGGGTTAGCTTACACTTCCAATGAACAGTATGTGTAAAGGCCCTCTATTAGCTAACATACTTTAAGAATGTGAGGGGAGGAGGAGGGAAGCACAGTGAAATGAAATCCTGCTTTGCATCATGTCACAGGCAGACCTGACATGAAGATTCACATGCAAGGGATTATGAAATTGCTCCCAGGAGAACCCAGAAAGGGAGTGGGGAAAACAAGACAGGGAAAGGAAGAAGCCATGCAATGATACAATTACAGGTGAAGTCCCAGCCAAGGCCTGATCCTGCAGGGAGCTCTATATGTAAATTTCATCTCTGAGTTTGCCCGCTGTGAAGCAAAAGAGCTGGGCTTTCATGCTCCTGCCTCCTGATCATTGTCTGCAGGCCTCTCTGGGACACTGCTGGCTCTCAGCACCTTTGAGCAAAGCAAATGCAATACCTGAAGGCATCTGAAGAAAGTGGTGAGTGCAGCTGTTAGGAGAGAAGCATGGAAGGGCTAGGGCAGGGATGCCCAGAGCTCATAAAGGATATCCAAGAGGATCTGAGGGCGTCAGGGCAGAGAACCGGCAGTTTCCATTCCGCAGATCCTCAGAACACATGTTGTCATTTAATTAACATTCAACTCAATGAAGGGCTATTATTAGTCCCACTTGACTGATAGGAAACTAAGGCTCAGAAAAGTGGCTCATTCAAGGCCCCATGGTGCATCAGAGATCAATTCCATCTGCCTCCAAATCCATGCTCCCACCAGTGTACTGCCCTCTGCTTCACTCTCCAGATCCCTTGGCACCAGTCACCTGGACCCTGCTCCCCTCAAGGGCTCCAGTCACTCTGCTTATTGCATCACCCTCAAATAGGGACCACAGATCCATGGGCTCTGACAGCAATGAAAGTTTCCAGTGCTGGTGCTTTGTCAAAGACACAATATGAGTGCTGTGATGGCCAAGGCTCTCATTGACGCGGAAGAAGCGGAGACAATGGTGTTGGTGGCAAAGAGGGTGGTGATAGTAGTGGTAGTGAGGGTGGTAGTGAGGGTGGCAGTGATGGTTCTGATGGTTCTGCCTCTGAGAGAGACAGTGACCGTGATTAGATTGATGTGGAGGTACCAGCGAAAGTACTGGCATGTGGAGGTAGTGAGAGTGGGGTGATGGTGGTGAAGATGGTGTTGGTTTGGCTGCATGGAGTTAGTCATGGTAGTGGAGACTGTGGTGATAATGGTGGTAAGATGATGGTGGTGGACGTACAGTGGAGGTGATGATGGTAATGGTGGTAACAGCTGTGGGCAAGGAATTGTGAGCACAGTGGAGGTGATAGAAGTGAAGATGATAATAGATAAGGATCGTAGTGGGGGTGGAATTGGTGATAATGATGGTCAGGGTGATGGTGGAGATGATTAAGCGGTGGTGATGATGACGGTGATGATGGTGATGTGATAATATTGGTTGTGGATGTATCAGCATGATAGAAGTAGTGGGGATGAGGAGGGAGGTGAGAAGGGCGGTGGTAATGGAAATGACAATGGTGGTGGTGGTGGTGGAGGTGATGACAATGATACTGATGTCATAATAATGACAGTAATGGCAGTGTGACTATGGTGAAGGTGGTGTTATGAGGGTGGCAACACTATTTTGATAGTGGTGATGTTATGACGGTGACTGACCAGAAAGATGGCAGCTGTCAATCCTGCCTCCCCGGATAGATGAAAAACACAGAGCCCTCTGCAGGACCAGGGCTAGAATGAGGACACAGCCCACCAGATAAAGCCAAATCTGCCATGTACCACCTTCACCATAGAGCCAGAAGTCTGCAGAGGCGGAAGAGGATGGCAGGGCGAGCCAGACAGCGGAGCGAGTCAGTCACACTATATTTCAGGAACAGCGTGTAGCTGCTTGTTAGCAGAGATCTGCTTTCCAACGGCAAATAATAAAATTATGCTTTTTGTGCAGCTAATGAAATGCAAATTGAAGCTGGATGCATATTAATGCAAAGAGTTGAATATCCATTTAATCAGCTCCTCCCTGCAGGGGCCAATGATAAAAATGACAGAGGAATTGCATTGCTAATTCTGGGCCTGTCACATCTTATAGGTCCTTACCTTGTAAATCCACTACTCCTGGCTGGCACCTGCCTGAAGGGCCGAAGGTTTAAGTTGATCAGGGTTCTGAAATTCTGGGAATCCCTTGAGGGGTGTGGACTAAGATGGGGCTGGGGGGAGCCTGAAGGGAATAGAGTGAAAAGATTGGGTCTTTCCTGTAGTCCCAAAATAAACTGTGGGGACCCCTCCTGAGTGCCCCCACCAGGCCACTCTCTGTCCTACAGGGATGAGTGGGGTGAAGATCAGTCTATTTCTTCCGGTGCTAGAAATCAGAGCCCAGTGGTGTAACACTAACAGCTAACAGGTAGCAGCTGTTTATTTGATGTCCGGTTCTGTGCTAAGTAATTCACCTGCATCCTTTCATTCAATCAGCACCCATGCAGTAGGAACAATTACTCCTGTTTGCAGGTGAGGAAACTAAGACTCAGAGAGGTGAAGTGCTTGCCACAGCCAGGAAGAGATTTGAACCCAAACAGTGTGAAAATAAAGGTCATATTCTTAACTAGCACACTACACTGCTTCTTCTGAAGAACATGGTGCCCACAGAAAGAATCCACAGCAGACCACCTGGTGCTCAGAGGCCAGCAATGAGAAGGAGCTCAGAGTGGGCAGAGGTGGACAGTCGCCCAGCTGGAGGAGGGGAGATTAGCTCTGGGAGTAGACAATGGGAGGTTCTGCCTGAATAGCAAGAGGCGCTGGATGTTGTGTCTGTTGGGTTCCCAGTCCTGCCCAAGCTTGCAATTTGGGGGTGGAGGAAGCGACCCAGCCCATCAGGAGGGGGCAGAGGGGAATCAGGCCAGACACTGGAACCCACATCACAGGAAGTCTTGAATGCAGGCTAAGGTGGGAGAACCTGACTGTGTAGGCGGGGCCGGCCATGCACTCGGTCAGTGCAGGAGAGAGACAATCCATGTTCACCTGCAAGTCAATAAGTCCAGGGACTGAGACGAAGACAGAGTCAAGGGGACAGGTCTGGGAGCAGAAGGAGCAGGGAGGGCTTGCTGCAGAGGCGGTAGGGAGAGGTGATGGGCTGCGGGAGGGTCTGCCTGGGCACATCCCATCTGGGCTGCCACTCTCTCTTGCCAGAGGCACCCAAAGACAGCAAGAAAGCACTGAGCTTTGGGTCCTCTCCTCCTCCTTCTCCCAGCATGGAAAGCAGCTTTGGTGGGCTCTGAGGGGCTTCAGTGCACTTGTTTAAGTATAGCCAAATGACAGTGGCAAGAGGTCCTTAACCCGCCCTAATGGCTCCTCTGAGAGATGGGCAGGAGCAGGCATACTGAGGAGTGACCCCTGCTGCCTGCACAGAGCCTCAGCCATGACAACCTATCTCAGGATTCTGATCCGACCCGACAGGTTCCTTCCTGCCATCACGTCACCGCTAGGGCAGGAATAGCCTCTCTCTGACGGGACACACGTGAGGAGATACAAGATCCCAGATATGCTGTACACAAGAACCCCACCCTGCAGTCCCACCAGCTAGAGGGAAAATGTCAGGTCCTCTGAGACACCCCCGCAGCCCACCCCTTCACAGACGCACTGATACCACTCACCGCAAGGAGTCACCATTTCTACCACTCACTGAGCACCTACCCTGTGCCAGTCTCTGAGCAGAGGGCTGCATACTCAGCATGCTATCAATTCTTCTCAACCACAACTCTTTCAGGAAGTGACTATTATTGTCTTCATTTTGCAGCTATGAAAACAGAGGTCCCCAAGCTTATCAAGAATGCGATTCTATGAACTCCAGAAGTCTGTGCTCTGCCATGTCATTCCCAGCCATGGGCACAGCCCGAGGTCAGCTAAGAAGGGAGCACAGTCGCTGTTCTCAAAGACCTTGTGAGTTTATTTGGGGCAAATGTACAGCGTGGGGGTCGGGGGTGGCTGTACTCATCCGATTGGGGGGGACTGGGCAGGGTGGGGAGGGTTAATATGGGGAGAAATGCCAGATACAGTATGCATCTAAAGTAAAAAAAAAAAAAAAATTAAAAAAAAAGAGTGACTATCTCACATATCACACAGGTATATTGTATATTATAACTTAAAACACCACTTAGAAAGCAAAGCACAAAACAGTGTGTTCACTCTGCCACCACTGATGCAAGAGGAGAAAAACATACATCTATGTTTGCTTTAAAGTAAACACATTCAAAAGAAACTCTTCAGGATGTAAGAAATTGATAGCAGTGTCTAGCTAAGAGGGAGGGAATGGACAGATGGGGCAGACGGAGCGTTTCACTCAATAATCCTCTCATTTTTATTTTCGAATATGTAAACATATCCACGATTCAAAAAAAAATCAGAGTTTTTAACTAAAAAAGTAAACATCCTCTCGTGCATTTTACAGAAAAGGAGACTGAAACGCAGAAGGAATGGCTTGGGGCTGTGACTCACAGCTGGCCAGCCGGAGACCCAGGACAGGTCCCCCCGCCATCCATCTCATTCCACAAGCACTGGCTTTCCAGCCCAGTGCCCATCGGGCCTCACGCATAGAAGATCTCACTTCCATTAGCACTACCCTCATCACCTCCATTGCTGACACCTCGGCTACTTCCACCATGTTGATACAACCATGGCCCAACTTTGTTAACGCCGTCACCATCATCACCTCCACCACTACCTCCACCACCACCCTATCATCTCCACCACCACCCTGCCCAACATGACCCCTGCTCCATCACCACTGCCACCATAACTGTCACCATCATCACCTCCACCACCTCCAGCATGCCAGTACCACCTTGGCCAAGAGTCTGTCACTGATGTGCCTAAGAGCAGTAAGACAGGTAGACATTCAGCTGCAGAACAACAAGATGAGGAAGGGAGAGAAATGTTCACAAAAGTTTTGAGCTGTGGCTTCTCTACCAACATACGTATTCTAGACCCTGGCTTGGGATGGGGTGTCATGAAGATGAATGAGACAGGCCTCCCCACTTCTCAAGGGAAGCCAATATAAAAACAGTACGTATAAAAGAAGGGAAAGTAACATTGGGTCTCTCCAGTGGGGAAAAAACTTCAGAAAAAAGAGTAAGCTTTCTTTCACTGCATTTGTTCAAGATCAGGTCTCCACCACATAAGCAATCTCCTACATAGGTGAGCTGTAGATTCTAAAGCAACACCGTCCAGCGGAACATTCTGCAGTGACAGGAATATCCCATGTCTGTACTGTGTGACACGTGTGGCTACTGAGCACCTGAAATGCATTTAGTGCAACTGAAGATCTGGGTATTTACATTTTTTAAGTTTTTATTCATTTAAATTTAAATAGCCACATGTGTCCCGTGGCTACCACATCAGACAGTGCAGCCTTAAAGTTTCTAGAAGAAGAAGAGTGAGAAATGCTGTCAACATGCAGTCATCACTTGGCTGCATCACTAGAGGAAGAGATTTCTGAGGATCGAGCCTAGTCAAGAAAAGAACGTTAGCACTGAGGAACGTCTAGACGTCAAGCCAAGATTGGGGTCAAGCTGACCTCACCCACCCAGGCCAACCATGGACCATCTGATTTCCCCAGAAGCCCAGGACAGTGGCTACCCCTGAAATAAGCACTGAACCAAGTTTGGGGTGGCCCGAATTGTCTTTGTTTGGAGCTGTTTGTTTTGAGTGGTGTCATTATTTTATTTTTAAATTACCTATAATGCACCCTTTAAAAATTCCCTAATTACAGATAGGATAAATACATAATTGCAGACTTTTAAAAAGCACATATTATTTACTCAATACTCCATAATTACGGTCTTTTCCATGAAATGTATTATTTCCTGGATGGTCCGTAATCGCTCCTTTGCAGCCGGCTGGGGAAGGCCGAATTGTTCCTCGGATTCAGTTCACAGGTCACTGGTCCCATCCCATCAGGCAGTTTATGAGCCACGCCACTAGCTGTTGGAGCCCAGCAGGCCCTCGCCGCAGGAAGCACTGGCCTTGGTTACTGTACAGGCAGCTCGCTACCACCATGGGCACCAGTCTGGCTGAAGTCGAGTGGCGTTTGGGATTTGAGGTTGGGGCTCTCCTGTTCCTTTCATGGTTCTTCCAATGACAAGAGGAGTGGCTTGTTGGTCATGAGCTCTGGCTCAAGGTTGACCAGCCTGGTGTATATCCCTGCAGCATCTCTTGCTAACCCTGCAATCTTGAACAAGGGCCTCAGTTTGGGTTATACCAGAAGCAGCCCCTGAGCCCAGGATTTGGGTGAAGTGATCCCAGGAAGTCCAGATAAGAATGAGAGAAAGTCAGATGAGGAAGACAGAAAAGCCACACTAATGTGCACTTGTGAGCAGGTTACTGCCGTGCATACCTCAAGACACCGAGGAACACACTTAGGAATTTTCCCCTAATGGCAAGGAAACTGGGGTGTTTATCCATCAACTCCCCTCCTCCACTTCCTGAGGGTTGTTAGTCTGGGCATTAACTTCCTGGCATGCCCAGGCCACCCTGCACACAAGCAAGTCCAGCCACCATCCACCATGGCTACAGCTGACCTCCAAGAAGGACTAAATGGTTGTGGGTGGGGCACCAACAGTATCTGCCAAGGCACATCACTTACTCTCCCCCTGCCTCTGCTCTCTCATCTTCGATGAAGATAAAAGGTATTATATCTGCCTGTTAGATCATAGTCGGGGAAAGTGAGTTTGAATAAATGGAAGTTGCTGTTTATGTGCACCACCATGGATAAGGACTTAGTTCAGCTCCTGGACTGCTCTTCCCCAGGCCTCCATCTGAGCCACCTTTCGCAGACTAAATGGCACCCAGTACCAGCCCAGGGAGGCTTTCATGACTACCCACAAACTCATATCAGGCCCTGCAGAGCAGAATCTGGTACGATGGCAGATTCTTTCCTATGTGGCTATGTCTCCACACCTGTTACCCTGAGTCAGACATTGCTAGCTCATTCACCATCCCACCCTCCTTCTTCCTCACTACAGACCTCCAAGTTAGTCCAAGTATGAGTGGTTTCAGGAGGACAAAGTTGGGTCAGACTCAGCCAATCACAGTAATTCTATTCTCTTCTGCCTCAAGTAGTTAACCTAGGCATTTGACCCCTTTTCAACTAGTGAGGTGTCAAGAACCTCGCCCCAAAAAGAAGAGATATTCTCTCTTCTGGCTTTGGACAGTGATACTTGGTGCAGCTGTAATCATCTTGAACAAGGAAGGCATAAGACTGAGGACAAAAATCAACACATTGACAGTGGCAAAGTAGACAATGGAAAAAATTCAATACCCTGCTTACATCACTGAACCCTGAAACTGATGAGCCTTGGAAACATCCCAACTCTGTTATAAATAGACAGTTGACACTAATGTAGCATCTCCCATGTGCCAGGCACTGTTCCAAGCATTTTGCATTTGGTAACCCATTTAATCCTCACCAGACCCAAGTGATCAAGGTCCTATTGCTAGCCCCATTTACAGATGTGAACGCTGAGGCCCAGAGAGGTTAATTAACTGGCCCAAGGTAATACAGCTAGAAATTATTTCACCTCCGGAGTCTGGTTTTGGGCCCTGAGCTCTGCCTTAATCACTAGACTTTATGATCACTCTACTGTTCTTGTAATGTGCAAAAATACAAAAATAAACCTCCTTTAAGTCATTCTGACTCAGTCCTGCTACATGCAGCTGGACGTATCTTAGTTGATACACCTCATTAGGATGAGCCAGAAAACAGAATTTAAAATTAAAGGGATCTATATAAGTCTCAAGCATGCATCAAGAAAGTGGCATCCAGGAGCCCATGTCTCACACACTGCACTGGCAGGACCTCCCTTTGTGATGCTAACATGCGTGACAAGCCAGCTGTACTCTGAGCCAAAACCTGTGCTCAGCACTTACGTAGACCATCTCATTTAATCCTCCAGCCAACTCTGCAAGGCAGGCACTGCCTCCCTAACTTACAAATTAGGAGGTCATTATATTACTATCTAGCCTGTATTGAGCTTTACTCTGTGCCAGCGTCCAGGCTGAGCACTTTTCACACCTTTCTTACGTAAACGTCACAACAATCCAATAAGGTCTTCATCATCTTATCAATGAAGAAACCAAGGCTCTGAGAAGCTAAGTGTCAAGAGCAAGGTCACAAAACGATAGGGAGGGCAACTCGCTCCATCCCACACACGTGGACGTGTCCACACACAGCACGTGGGCCCAGCCTGGTGCTATGGAGGAAACAGAGACAGATGAGCCAAACCCACCCCATCTCCTTGCCTTAGCCATGAAGGGTGCCCCTCACCATGAGCTGAAGCCAGCTGCCTCCTGCCTCAGCCCAGGGGTAGATGCCCAGCCACCTGCCCAGTCTCCCTGCAAGATGGCATCCCGGAGCCCTGCCCTTAAGCGTCCAATGACCAGCCATGGGTTAGGTGACTCCCACAACCAGGCGTGCCCATTTCCTAGTGGGGCTGCTGGCAGTCAGGCAGCATTGCTAATGATTGCTCCTCTGCAGGGAGGTGAGTCGTGAACACCTCTCCAAATCTCTTCTAGAAGCCCCTTGAGGAGTGCTGGGCAAGAAAGTTCTGCCTTCTCTCTGCATAAGTAAGGACAGGGCCAGGGGTCTCTAAGACTTGCTTGTCTGTGGGTGTGGGAACACTGCACAGGGATGATCCAGCTCCAAGTCCCATTTCCAAATAAGCCCAGTTACAGAAGGCCCCCCTGACAATGAAGGGGGTGGGCTCTGGTATAACAGGCCTAGGTGCTGGGTTCATGCACCACAGCCACCTGCTCACTCACTGTGATCTTGTACCCCTATTAGGGCCTCCAAACACGTCAGTCTTGGACCTAATGGGTGTCGATGTTTACTATAATATGAGATCGGTCTCCACAAACCCCCACGTAGAAGTGCAGTGAACACAGCAGAACCCAAGATGAATCTGAGCATAGGAGCAGCACAGCCTCAGGGTCCATCCTCAGTCCCTCCACTCCCCTGAACCCCCTCATGTTCCTGGGGAGACTGTGGAGGAATGCATCACCTCTGCCCTGTGTGCACAGCAAGGCAGGGTGCCAGGGAGTTGACACACCCCAAGAACAGCCTTTACCAAGTAAGAGACAGGAACTGGTGAGTGCCCATCTGGGCTACCTCACCCCATAGTGGGGTGATGCCGAGGTGTGTCCCCCGCGTCTTCTCAGGGACCCATGGTGGGACTAAGCCTCAGTTGCCCACTGGCCCCTGGCAGCTATAGTGTGGCAGATGACCTGGCGCCACAGGTCAGAGGCAGCCATCTTACAATTTTGAATCTGAGCTGAGGATACACAGGTAAAGAGGCTCCATTCTGGTGACAGCTGCAGCAGCTATACAAACATCCTGTTTCCAAAGGCCACATGGCCTCAAGGCCACAGAACTGTCCGGTGGCCTGAACTGGCGGTGTCCTCCCAGACAGCCTTGTGGCAAGATTGTGGCTGTGATCCCATCTGGCATCCGGACCCCCAGCCTCCTGCCTGAACCTGGTTCTTCGGGCTTCCAGCAATTCAGTGAGTAGGTATCACCCTTTCACTAAACTGTCTACTTAGGTCAGCCACACTGTTTTTCTGTAGCTTAGAACTAAATCCCAGACAGACACATAGGGAATAATGCAAGAATGACCACAAGGTCCCCAGGTCTCTTTCCAGATCCAAGAATCCTGAATTCAAATCACAGTAAGAAGACAACTCTGGGGAGAGGCAAAGGGAGCTGCTGGGGTCAATTCAACCACAATCATGGGTTGGAAGGCCAGCCCTGCCTTCAGGGATCACCCAGTCCAGGAGGAAGACAGGCATGAAGGAAGATCATCCCGCAGCCCCAGGTGATGGCACAAAGCCAGAAGGAAACTCGAGGAGAGGAGGGGTCTGGGGTCAGGGATCAGGAAGGGCTTCCCAGAGAGATGATATCTGAGTGTGGCAAAGTGAAAAAGAAAAGAAGAAAGGGGAAGGAAACAGAGAGTGGGCCCGATGCTTCTCAGCCATGAGCGGACTGGCCCAGAGCCCACTGCAGCATAGACCACAAGCCAGCGCCTTCACTGACAATAAACCTAGGGGACAGACGGGGGTGCTTGGGAGGGACCACTGCTCTCTGGGAAGGTCCTCAGGTTTGTCTCTAGCTTATGGGAATTAAAAACATGTCCATTTGTGTGGGCAGGGCTGTGTAAATCTGCATACACACACATGCAAACACACACACACATCGCAAGAAAGAGCACAGAGAGAAAAGCAGCCATTTGCTGCAGACAGGTCTTTGTAATGAGAATTGGTGGTTAGGACAGCACTCATCCCTGTCTTCAAGGTAGGAACTTCAGGGAAGAGAGATGCTCAGCCCAGGCCCAAGGCCATCTCTCTTAGGAGGTTCCTTTCCCTTGCTGCTACTGTCAACAGCAAAGAGAAATGACAGTGTGGGAGGGCAGGGAAGTGCCATCAGGGCAGTGGCCTTCCAGCCTCAGCTTTTCCAAGCTGTTTGGGTGACCTCAAGAGAGTCTCCTTCCCTATCTGGTCCTCACTTTCCCTCATGTATACAATATGGAGGTTAGCCTAGATCTGCAATGGCAAAGAACTGTCGTTTCATATGCCAACTCTAATCAATTGACAGTAACTTCCTGGAGCACTCAGATGAGAATTCCGAGTTTCACAGAGACACAATTGATTAGTGATGTCTGCCAGGGGCACAAGTGGGAGTAGAGGTGGCCTCTGTGCTATTCCATCCTTTATCTTCTGAGTCTTGACATCCTGTGGGTCTCTGACCTGACTTACTCCAACCTGTGGTGTGCTGGAGGCAGCTCACACCCACTCATGAGAGTCAACTGTGCCCATCTCTTCCCAATCCTGCATTCAATGATGTCACATTGGTATTGTGGAGTCGGTCACGATGAGGGTGTTTACAGGGAACCATTAAACATTTTTGAGCACACTAGCTCTATCCCTCCCACAGCAGGCCAGGGCTGTGGGGAGAGGGGAATCCAGGTAGCCCCCACAGTCCTGATATCTATGGGGAATCCATGTCCCCTGGAGAGTGACCAGTGCTAGCAGATGCTGGAGTCCAGACTGTTCTATCAGAGACTCACAACCCCTGCAGGCCACTTTATTCACAATCCTCATCACTGCTCCTACTGCACACAGCCCCATTCAGGCACTCTCCCCCAACCCCCTTGGCACCATTCATGCCCTCCTCCTCCAGGAAGCCTTCTGAGACTGCATCACAATGATTCCTCCCCCTCTGAGGTCTCACTTCACTGTCTGTCTTTGTTGGTTCTGGAACAAAACTGCCTCTTTAGGAAAGCTTCTCAGTTCAAGACCTGCATCTCCTCCTTCGCCAGCACTCCCAGTCAAGACCCACGTAGGTCTGGCCATGGTATAGACACCCAGGGAGATGCCAGCTGAGTCAGCCACCACCTGGGGCACAGTCATCATCTCAATCAACTCATTTCCCAGTTGCAGAAATGGAGGCCCAGAACAGCCCACAACTGCCCGAGCAGCTGAGCTGACTCTCGAAGCAAGGTCTCCAGGCTCCCTTCACACTGCCTCGGGCACCCTCCCACCGCACTGCCTTGGTGCACTATCACAGAGGCTCCAGAAACAGAGACTAAAGCCCTCAGGGGACAAGGGATCTACCCAAGGTCACAGAGCAGCCCGGGAGCAGAGCCAGGCAGAAACCCAGGTCCCTGCACCCCTCTACACCAGCACCCCTGCCTTTCCCTTCACAACGTCCTGGCTGGCTGAACCAGGCCTTGACGCCCCAGGGCAGGTCTCTGGGGCACCGCCCCCACCTTTCTCTCCACCTGCAGGGTTGGACAGCAACAAACTACAGGGTCACGCAGCAACCAGGGAGCCACTCTCCCCAGCAGGCTGCGAGCCCGGGCTGCATTTGGGGCCATCTCCTCCCACCTCTCTCTCCTCCGGCTGCTGCTTAACATGCACACAGGAACCTCTACGCTGAGCGTATAGATTTCTCTTTGTCTTTGGTGGTAATTATTAGCTGTCTCGGCGGGTGAATGCAGGCAGAAACAAAGGCAGCAAGGGTTGTAAAACCTTTTATCTCGATCAGGCCGCATTATTTGATAAGGTGCTAAGCTAATAGCAACGCATGTCAAATTGTGTTTAGACAGATCGAGGGGCTGGGAATGGAGGGTATATTTGTCTCCGGAAACCTGCACCTGGAAGGATAAAAAGAAAGACTCACTGATATTTGCAGCCCGTTGCTGAATGCAGACAGCCCAGCCTCTGGGACTCCTGGCTGAAAGACTCCTGGAAAGGGGGCACAATGAGAGGCTGAGAAGGGAGAGAGTGGGCCCGTACTGTGCTTATTCCCATTCAAACCCACCTCAGGGCCTTTGCCTGGGGACCTGCAGGTCCCTACCAGGGATAGCAGCAAAGGTAGATTAGAATCTGGGTTCCTCGGCTTTCTTACCGCAAGCAATTATTGAACCCCAAACCTGTAAATCTGTCACATGTGTAACATTGACTGTTACTACCCACAGGATGCGTCATGATCCATACAGAATTAGTACTAAGTCACGTGCAACCTCAAGATGAGGCCCACAAGGCAGAAAAAAATCAAGGAAGCTTCTTGGAGGAGGTGGGATTTCAACTGAGCCATGTAGAATGGGAAGAGTTTAGAACAAGAACCTGGGAAGAAGCACCCATCAGCACTAAGCTCTAAAGGCCTTCCTGTGAACTGCAGGTGGAGACTCAGCTGTCTCCCTGCATCCTGCCACGTATTCCCTGTGTTCTGCCTTTCCCAGTCCCTATGAGAGAGACTCATTCTAGAGCACATCCAAGGTTGGCCCCTCTGTAGCCTCTGTGAGATGCAAGGCAGGATTAGAACAAGATGAGGAGGGAAGAGTGCAGATGCCACAAAGTTATCAAAGACTTACAATGATGCATGTCTTTTGAACCAGTGGCTTTACGTCTAGGAATAGTTTCTAAAGCAATAATTTAAAATGTACACAGCCATTGAGCTAGAAGGATGTTCACCACAAGACTGTTTATAATAGTGGGGAAAAAAATTGGAAACAACCTTCAACGCCCAACAATGCAGGATCCGTTGAGAGAAATATTTAGGACATTCACATGGAGCTATTAAAAAGTAAACACTGATCAGTTTTACTTGAGCTTCTTTCTGGAGCAAACCCAGAACTCTAATGCAGGAAGATTCAAAGTTGGAGAGATGAGTGGGGAAGTGAGACAAGGAAGGAGGACAGCCAATAATGGGCATGTTTTCAAGCCAGCTACCACAGTGGGACTGGCACCTGATCCCTCTGGGTAAGCACAGGGATGGATGTAAAATACCTGCCTCAAAGTTATCTCACCAAGGGGTGAGGGAGCTGGGACTTCCCTGCAGCAATCCTGTCAATCATTGGTTGAGAGCTTCTGGGGCTGGGGCACAGACAGCACCGGGTCCCCAGCCTGCTCAGCCCACCACGAGGCAGCCCCACAGGTCCCTGGAGCAAGAGAAACCAGACACAGGCAACAAAGCACAGGTGCCAGCAGGTGGAACTGGGACCAGAAGTGCACTGAGTGGCAGGGTCAAGGGGATGTGGCCGGGCATGACTGCTGTCTGCTGCAGTCTGTGTTTCCTACACTGCAGCCCTCCAGAGCAGGCTAAGGGAAGACAAACTTATTTCTTTACTTCAGGACACCTCTTGACATACTAATGGGCACTGGTGAATTTCCAAGAGCATTTCAGTGAATCTATTCAACTGTACACTGAATGTATTCGACCGTACACCTGCCCTGATTTTTTATCTCCCAAGGTGGACCTATCAGGGTCTCCCAGCACACAGCACTGTCCTGAGCACCATTTTGGACATGCTGTCAGAGCTACCTTCATATTAGCACAGAAAAGTGCAGAAGGCAGGTTCTTACGGCAGTTGATCCAAGGTGCTCCCATTTTCTTAATGCATGTAAAAAGAGAGTAACCAGCCATTTCTCATCTCGGCTTTGACCCTTAAGAAGCTTTCTCACCCAAGGAGGCACGTATAAGAGCACTGAAAGGCAGCATTGCAATCACATGCGTGCACACACACACACCCACACACACACACAGTGGATGCAATCAAAAAGTCTATTGCAAGGGGAATGCCCAAATAAACTCTGATGTATCCATGCAAGGGAATTCTACCCAGCCGTTAGAACAAATGGGTTACAGCTCTAAACACTGACACTGAGAGGACCCCAAAACTAATAGTTAGGTGACAAAATCAAAGTGTAGAACAACACACGCAATATGCTACCATTTCTGTTGGGAAAAAAGCCCATTCAAACACACTAAAAATAAAACCACATATCTCTATGTGATATGAATGTGTGCACGCACTTAAAAAAGATCAGGAACGACAGACATCAAAATTAGAACCGTGATTACCTCTGCAGAACAGGGAAGCCCGGCTGGGGAGGGAGAGAGGAGACTTTAGCTTGATCTGTATTGTTTGACTTTTTCTAACAAGAATGTGTTCCTATATTACATGTGTAATTAAAAATAAATGAAAATGTTCTAAAGAAGAAAAAGGAAAAGCCTGGTAGTATATTCACCAACATACCAAAATATTTACAGGGTTTATCTCTGAGTGTTAGGATTATGGGTGTTTTTAATTTTCTTGTTCGCTTATCTGTGTTTTTAAATTTTCTACAAAGAACATGCATTGTTTTTGTAATAAGAAGGGAAAAAAACATAAAGTAATTTTTAATTAAATATGAACTACACCATCTCCTCATCTCCTGAGCTGGTTTGGACTTCGACTCTAGGCTTCCTAGACATTGCATTCGAGTGGGACACCCCAAGGACAGAAGAGGCTGATCCTCCTGAGGGCCAGCTCTGTTATTCCCTCTCTGTGTGACCTCAGGTCCCTGGATGCCCTCTCTGGGCCTGGGTTTCCTCCCCTACCCAACAGCAATCCTAAGACCTGACCTGTCTTCTCCACATGATGTCTGGGACACCCAGGAGATGGTCGCTGGGTTTTTTTATGTAGTGCCCCGTGCTTGTATGCAGGTCACAATTCTGATGGCCAGCAGAAGGAAGGGGAGCCTGACCAGGAACCCTTGCCACCTGCCAAGTGCGAGGACCCCAGGCCCTGTCCAGGAGGCTGTGGGTCAGCTCCGGGGAGCTAGCTGGAATTCAAAGTAGTTGGGTGCTGGGAGAAACGTGCGAGATGCAAATCAGACACGTGAGTGGCGCCCGGCTGGAAGAACTGTGTCTCCCTCCAAGCGGGGCTCCGAGTGTCAGATTTTCCACTCTGTTTCTCTGTAGCATGTTCTGCACATCCCAGTGCTAAAAATAACTGTGGCGCGTGAGTGGGGGAGCAGCCCCAGAGTGGCTCCAAGAGCCGCTGGGGCAGTTCGGCACGCCAGCCTCCTTCATCTGGGCAGTACAGGCCCCAGCAGCAGAGGTTGAGGTCTGTTTCCCCAACACAAACCCCTCTCTCCTTTCCTCCCACTTCCATCCCTATGTCTGGAAATTCTTCCTCCCTTGTGACCCCAGGGACCCAGAGAGCTGGCAGCCCTGGAAATTATAGGGAAAGAAAAGCCCAAAAGAGGTCATCTCATTCACCTCTTGGGAGGACACAGCCACCCCCAAATCCTTAGGAACAAGAGAAAGTCCTCTCAGTCTAAAACCAATCACTGAAATCTAACCTGGCAAATGGCCCACAGTCTCTGCTACTTGGAAAGTTATTCCTTGAGTCTAGCTGGGATCTCTGCTGCTACAGCCAAAGCCCAGTTCCTGTTGTTCTCCCACGAGGGAGAAGAGAAAGAGAATTGCTAATCCCCATTCAAATCAAACTGATTTGTGTGGACCAGTGGCCTCTACTGTCCTGAGAGCCTGAGACTCCAAGACCAAAGCAAGAAGGAGTCATGTGTTCCTCCCTACTCAGGGTGAAACGCCAGCCGAGCCAGCCTGTTGCCAGGTATCACAATGCCCCTCTCTATTCAACTTCGCCAAGCACCGGCTGCTCACCAATGCAACCATAAGATGCATTGCCCATGCATCTGCACCGGGCCTGGGGAGGAAGTCAGGAGATGCGGAGACCCAAGATGACACTTGCACCCTTAAAGAGCTTAGGGTTTAGTTTGGGACTCAGGTTCATGCCTGGAAAGAAAACTTAAAATGCACCCAACCAATGGCTGAGTGAGACACAGCGGTCAGTGCACGGCCAAGGGGTGAGGGGTTGAGGGTGTTCCTGGAGAAACAGAGCTCTGTGATACGTGATAGGGAGAGTGAAACCATGGATTTTGTGGACACCAGGGACTACTGAGGGGAGGGCAAGGGCTCTGGACATCCAAGAGAGGCATGATAGAAAACAAGGTTGAGGTCCGATGGTGAAGCCCTTTGGATGCCAAGAGTAGAAATTTGAACGTCATTCCTCAGCCACATGTCTTAGAGAATATTCCAAAACAGGGTATTAAAAAGTGGTATCGTGAAACAAAAGAAGGCACATGGGGGTGTGGCGTAATTCAATTTGGCAAACTGAGAAGAAAGCAACAGAGGAAGCCACATTTCCCAAACGATTTGACCATGAAGCCCTTTCATCACAGAGCTCCTCGTGGGACTGCCATGCTGGTGAACACGCTCTGGGAAAAGGGTTTTGAAAAAGCTGGGAAACTCGTGGCACCATCGCTTTAGGGTGTTGGTCTGGAGGGCTGCTGGAGGTGGTGGCAGCTGCAGTGCAAGGCAAGGTGAGATGGGGAGGAGAGGTGTGGGCAGTGGGCAGACCTGGAGGTGGGACGATGGCAGGCCCAGGACGGGCAGAGGGAGCAAGAGCCACAGTGCAGCTACATGGGACCCTGTGCCTTCTCTAAGCCTCAGTTTCCCCTTCTGTGGAATGGGTGGCCTCTCTTCACAGGAAAGCTGGGAAGACCCTTGAGACTGTCTGGGTGGAAACATCTGGAAAGCTGGGAAGAGTCTGGAGCTCTTCTGTCAACATTCATAGGAATGGAGGCTGGTGATGGAGGGGTTGGATTAGGACAGAAAGACCAATGATGGATTCAGGACAGAGCAGGCAGCACAAGGCCGGAAGCCCCCAGAGCTGCAATTTCCCTGCTGCTGCCTCATCTTTGCATTGTTTCTTCCTCTCCAGCCCCTCCGACCCTTCTCCCAACAACGCAGAGCCACAGATGAAACCATGTGCAACTGGAGGGAAACCGCTGGTCTTCCAGGCCGGCTCCGGCAATTACAAGCCGTGCATCTCTGAGCCAGTCCCTCAACTTCTCTGAGCCTCAGTTTCCTCATCTGTGAAAAGAAGGATGATGATAATAACAACGCATTTGAGGCCTCTCCATATGCTGGGCCGAGTTCCTGCTGTATGACAACTCAATGAAACAGGAACTATTACCATTCCTGTTTGACACGTGGAACCCGAGATGCTGAGAAGTGAAGGAAGTTGCCCAGAGAGACACAGGGAGTGATGAAGCCACTGCAGATGGCTGTTGGGAGGACTGGATGAAATGATGAAGAAGAAACATTCTTAAGACTGACATTACTTACCATCTTACAATGCCATTAGGCTGTGTAAGATGCCCACCATACCATCACCCACCCCCACAGGCTTTTTGGCAATATGATCCCCTCCCCTACGAAGAAGTGGGTTCAGTGGGGCGCAGTGGCTCATACCTGTAATCCCAGAACTTTGGAAGGCCAAGGGAGGCGGATTACCTGAGGTTAGGAGTTTGAGACTAGCCTCGCCAGCATGGTGAAACCCCATCTCTACTAAAAGTACAAAAACTAGCCAGGCATGGTGGCACATGCCTGTAATCCCAGCGCTCAGGAGGCAGAGGCAGGAGAATTACTTGAGCCCAGGAGACGGAGGTTGCAGTGAGCCGAGATCATGCCACTGCACTCCAGCCTGGGCAACAGAGCGAGACTCTGTCTCAAAAAAATAAAAAACTGGGTTCTGTTTCTCTGCCCTCTTGAATTTGGGTGGGTCATGAAGTTTTTTTTCCAAAAGAACAAGAGGAAGAGATCTTGTCCTAGTCCAAAGTATAGCCCTTAACTAGCCCAACAGCCTCTACTGGCTGTGTCCTAGGAGCTCGCTGCTACATAAAAGGTGTCACCATCCTGAGCCCACATTGCTGGGAGAGGCCCTGGAGGATGAGATGCTGCAAGGAGAGCAGCAAGGACCCTGAGAAGCCAACCCCAGTCATCACACAAGAGACACAGGTGAGCCCCAGGCAACCCAGAGAACTGAACAAAATACGAAGACATTGCTCGAAGCCCCTCTGCTCTGGGGTGGTTGTTACACAGCAGTAGAGAACCTGTCAGATAGAGCCCTCTTTCCACTTTCAGCTTTAAGAGAGACGGTCACCACGAAAAGGTGAGGAAGAGGAGAGAAGGGGGCAGAGCAGGACTGTAAGGAGCTCCAGCCTCAGAGTCAGCCACTGGCCAGGTCATGACTTACGGTGGGGCCCAGGTCAGGCTGCCAGCCCCTCTGGGCTGCCCTCTCCTCTCCTCTAATGTGGGGAGCTGGATGGAGTCGACGACCTCTGAGGGCCATTCCAGCTCTTGCATTCTGGACGTCCACCGTGGTGGGGGTCATTCTGGCTGTGGTTCTATCCAGCAGAGCCAGGAAACACTGGGACTGGGCAGGCCCCAGAGCCCTCAGGTCATCCCCATCCCTGGGCCTTCCTGCCCCTGGAAAGGCCAACACCACAGGCCTGGGGGCCAGCAAGCCCAGCCCAGCCAGACAGGGGAGCCGGAGAGCAGGAGGCCACACTGCCGACTCTCAAACAGACACACTGTAGCCCTGAGCCTACTGGGCCCGTGCCAGGCCAGGTCCTTCACACGGAAGAGCCTACTTAATCCTCACAGTCCTCCGGAGTGCCAGATAATGCTATTATCTCATTTCTCAGATGACGATTCTGAGGCTCAGAGACTTCAGCAACGGGCAAAATCACACCACTGCAGTGTGAAACCAGGATTTAAACCTGGGGGCTTGATTCCACGAACCCCGCTCCCCTCCACTGTGCTTCTGCTGATGGGCACATTCACATCCACAAACACACCACCCTGTGCTCCCCACACAGCCTCACCTGCCCTGCTGGCTCACACACATACTTGCATGTGCGATGGCACACATGCGTAGACATATCCCATGTTGGTACACACCAGCTCATAATGAAACCCACATTCACACGGGCTGTGTGGGTCACACACAGACACTCCTATCCATACACATGTAGACCCAGGCACCCAGGGCCCTGACATGTTCTCACACACGCACCCCTACACTCCAGCCCCACAGGCTCAGGTGCAGACATCTGCATGCATACATCCTCATCACACACGTACACACGCAAACACTGCACCTTGTTTAATGATGCCCAAGAAATGAGAGTCATTATTTTTATTTTTTTATTTTTAAAAAAGAGCCTCTCAAATGCCAATAGATCCCAGTGTGTTTTCTCAGTGCTAAAATGTTTCACAAGCAAAAGTCACCCAACAGTGCCATCTGCTGAAGGCTGCCTATTCTCTCCCCTCCTGCCTCTCCCGTCCTTAGCAAGGTGAAACCTGTCCTCAGTTTCCCCCAAAGTGCTCTGGACTTGGGAGCTGTGTGGGGGAAGGTGGGGAAGAAAGTGGGTGCAGGTGGGCAGAGGAGAGGTTATTCTGAGGCAGGACACACACGGAGAAGGACTTCCAGAGCAGGCAAGGAGCAGATGAGAGAGAAAAGCCGCAGGGAGGCGAGAAGCCAGGCAGGGAGCGGAGCGACCACAGGACTCAGAGAATAAGACAGAGCACACAGAAAGAAAAGACTGGGAGGGAAAGTCTGGCATGCAGGCAAGTAGATGGGAGAGACAGGGAGGGAGGATGAAAGACCCAAGGAAGCACTAAAGGGGAAGCCAGAAATGGAGGGGAGCCCTCCCCGATGACAGCCCCCTGGACCCACAAGTGGCATGAGCCTGGCAGCTGGCCCTCCCTCCCTCCAGGGGCACCTCTGCTGCAGGGGCCTGAGGCTGCAGTGTTGTCCTGGAGGTGGGGATGCCACGATGCCCCCCTCAACCCTCCAAAACGTTTGTCAAGCAGCCCCTGTCCCTCAGGGGCTCAGCTCTCTACCACACACCCTGCCAGCAGGTCAGGACGAGCCAACTGTCAACAGGAAGGGCTCTGACCTGAAGTATCTAACTTCTAAGGTGCAGAGAGATATCCAGAGAGAGGATTTGTTCAAGGCCACACAGGAAATTAGGAAGAGTCAGCCCTAGAAGTTTCAGGGGCCCAGGAATGGCCTTCCACCCCCCATATCAACCCTCATTTCACCCTCTTCTTTCTTGATAGAATCATGGAGGAAAGACAGATTTGAATCCCCATTCAGTGATTCCAGACCACAGGAGAGCAGGAGATTAACCCCGAGGCCCAGGAGAAGACCAAGGTCACATCCTCATGTCACCATGTCAGTACGCAACCCTCTGGAGTTAGACGGGTCAGAGCTGAATCGTCAGGCCAAGAGAAAACCACTGACCTTTAACTCATGAGACACTGGTACTGAAAGCACCCACCCGTCCCTTCCCATGGGGACACTGAGCCCAGGGGAGTGGGGCATGCTGGGGTGAAGCAGAGGGCCTGAGCAAAGGGCATGAGAACCCTCCACTCTCCCAAGCCGGCTACCCACACCAACCTCTTGACACTGTCGGAACCAACTCCTCAAAATCCTGAGATCTGGGCTCCCTAGAAGGTGGCAACTTTGGGGGCTTCATCTTTCCCTTCTGAGGCCTAAATTCTGGTCCTCTTCTCTCTCCCAAGGGGGACACTTCCTCTAACAGAAAGGCCCCTAGCAGGGAAAGTCTTGGGGTAATTCTTTTTTGTATGAAACCTCATGATATGTCCCATAGCTCAGCTGGAGTCACAAGGAGGCACCTCTCTCACCTTTGTAGAAACATGCAGGGCTGCAGAAAGCTGGCTGACTACACAATGTGGAGCAGGTGCTGGCTTGCATCTCATTTGCATATGTTTGTATACGCTTTCTTACTTCTCAAAATACCAAGAAACTATCCTCCATTCTCCATCCTATAGCTTCTTGGCATTTACAGTCTCTCCTGACTTACACAGGGCATCTCAGTGCTGTGGACTTCCATTTGCTTAGCTACAGAAGGACTTGGATTATAAATCAACAGAACCTACACTCCTTAAAAAAGGCATCCTGGCGCCAACCTGCCCTCTTCCCTCCTGCCAGGCCAGACCATTCACCCCTTCGCTAAACATACCCTGTTCTTCTGTGCCAAAAAGAGCTGCCTGATGCTGTTCGCTCTTCCTAAAAGACCCTTTCCTCTCCTCTACCTGAAAAACTCCTATTCAGACATCAAGACTCAGTTTAAATGGAACTTCTGCAAAGCTCCAGCATGTTAGTTTCTCTAGTTTCTGCAGCACCTCTAAGCAGAATAATCACTTCTTAGTGGGCCCCAGCACCTTGACTCATTAACAGCCAACTAAAGGGAAAATTTATGATACCAAAAAGTGATATTATTCAGCACATGTCTTTCCTATTAGACTGTGAATTTGTTGAGGGCAGGAACCACGGGAGGTGCAGCCATCACTGCATAGCCTATAGCTCTTGGCTCTTGGAAAATGACTGCGTAATCATTGATGAATGGATGAATGAATGATTCTCTCCACAGGTCTTTATGCTCACAGATTCTGTGATTCTTCATCCTTGATGGCTAGCTCAGACTGGGTTAAATAGCTGTGATATTCTACTCAATGTTTTCCAACTTGAAATAGCATGGACAGAGGGTCCGTGTGGACCCCATCGGCTTTTGAGCACCAACCCTTCACAAACAAAACCCCTCTCAGGGTCTGCAACCCCAGGTGGGGCCTTGGGCCTAGAGGTGAGGGAGGCAATGGGGCCAAGGCTGCTGTTCAGGAAACAAATAACCAAGTCGGGAAATTTACAGTCAGATAATTGGCAGCTCTGGTGCACAGTCAAATGCAGTAAATTAAGTGTTTTCCTGTAAATCAAGTTTATGATTTGCACTGGAGATGTAATTGTTAAAACTGTTCATTTTACCCACAAATAGCAGTTGAAAGAAACCAATTTAGGAGTGACAGATTGTTTTTGATTCTAACTGTAGCGCTAAAACAGTTAATTTTAATAATATCCTTTGGACAGGAGTCTGCTTGTTACTTAATATCATAGTCACCAATTTGAAAACTGCACATTCAGCCACTGCTGCTTCTGCTAAAAATTAATCCCATTTTTTCCCCCAGTGGCGGCAGTTCTCAGTGGGGTTACAACCCTCCCGCTCTGGGGAAGGGAGGCCACAAGAAGGTGAGCTATTGGCTAAAACAAAACAGGTCCTGGGATGCTGAGGCCAGTGGGGACCCTCCCTAATGTAGGAACCCCTTCCATGGCAAAGGGGATCACAGTCTGAAGCTCCATTGGCCAGGAGCTCACTCCATTGGCCAGGAGCTCACTCTCGAATGCCTCCTCTCTCCCAGGGTTCTACCTAGCTCTGAACTCTGAAACCACGTGGACGTCAACTCCACTAACCGTGGTCCAGCCCCCACAGTCACTGGAAGACAGTCTCCAGGTTCCCGTCTCTCTCATGTAACGTCATCTCTTCTCCAGGTTAAACATGCATGTACCTGGCCCCCTCCTCTAAATAGACAGGACAGGTTCTGTCTTCCAGACTTGTCACCATCCTCCTCCCCATCTCAGGACACACACCTGAGTCTGTCAACATTGAAGTCTAGACAGTGGTGTCCAACACTGGATCCATTACTTTTGTCAGTCACCAACTTGGGTCCTAAGCTCACAGCTCCCAGGACCAGGAAGCCACTGGGTAAAGGGAGCTCATAAACACTTTCAGCAGTTCACTCTAACCCCCGACAGGCTCTTAGCTCTGCTTCCAAATACACAGAGCTTCCCAAACGTTAGCATGTATTAGAATCACCTGGACAACCTTCTAGCTGATTGCTGGGCACTACCTCCAGAGATTCTGATCTAGCCAATCTGGGCAGAGCCAGAGAATCTGCATTTCTAGCCAGCTCTCAGGTGACGCTGATGCTGCCAGCCCACAAACCTGGCTTTGAGTAGCACTGAGGTCAGAGCTCCATGTTATTACCACCATCACCACTTCACCATTACAGAGGAGGAAGCTGGGGCCCAGGGAGGCAGGAAGGACAAGCAGCATCAGCAACAGCCTCCTGGTCCTTCCTCCCAGACCCACTCTGGGAGACCCATCCTTTCCCAAGACATTCCTGGGAGGCTCCAGACACCCAGCAAGGAAGATGTGCAAATCAGCCCATTTACCCAGTTTTTGTTCAATTAATTTCAAGAGGTATTAAAAAGGAAAACTTTCGTAAAGAAAGGAAAAGCCTGTTCATTTTCATAGCCAGCACTTGGAGGAACGGTTCTTCTGGAGCCTAGGCAATCGTTTGTAGAGTCTATTATAAAGGGAAACCTAAATCACATTTATGGCTCATACTGTAAGGCAAATGTAGGTATTAAAATTGTTCCTTTTAAATGATAAACACCCGCTGAAATGGTGCAATAGGGCTGCATCAGAGACCGTTTTCACCCAAAACAAACTGACTCAGGAAAGGCAGTAAATAGGGAATTTTACTACAGTCCGCATAACTGCTGTTTACTGTAAGGAGTGAGGAGGGAGGGGCCCCAGAGAGAAATTAGCGGTAGAGACCATGTTTGTTTTTAGCCACTTTGGCGACTTCACCTTGCATGACTCATCTTCTCCAAGATCTGAGTGTAACAATTTCTCCCCAAAAGGGACATGGCTCCTTGTGGGGTAGGTATTTTTGGTTTTTTCTAGCCTGTTTTCAGATAGTGGGGCTTTCGTTTTACTGTGCATATCACAATCATTGTGGTTTTGCTTTTGAGAGAGAAGTAATAGAAAAAATAGTTAATCACCCATTCATAATCTCTTAAACATTATTTTTAAGCTGATAGTAGCAAAACAAAATGCAATCTTTCTAACATCTTCAAGCAATTACTTGCCATTTTTCTGGTTTTCATAATAAAAGGAAATTAGGTTGGGGGAAGTGGAAGGGGGGGACAAACTCCTGACTTTGAGTTTTGGGAAGATGAAGAACAGACTTAGAGTAAATCCTACCAGGGTTTTCTTGATGAAAATGAACGCAGGAGCCAAGCAAGGGCAAGGGCTGCAGTTGGGGGATGAGGCTTCTCCTGGCACTACCCTAGACAATACCACAGAATGTGGGGTCTAATTACCTGAGCTTTGTTGATCAGACCTCCCTCTGGCTGAAGAAATTTGGAGAAACATACAGACCTCTTTCATCTACCCCAACAAAGCTCAATAAATGAAGAGTCACAGCCAGAGCCAAATTTAGCTCCCCTGAGCAACCACAGTGAGGGGTAAACTCATGTTGGATAGATGGATGGATGGATGGATGGATTGGTGGGTGGGTCGATGGATGGACGGACGGACAGACGAATGGGTGGATGGATGGATGGATGGATGGATGAAAATAACCACTGTTTCTTGAGATTTCTTCCATGCTAAGTAAGGCTTCTCAAACTCTAAGTTTGGAAGAACCAGTTTATTTCATTTCTAATCAGTTTATTTTCCAATTTGTTAGAAATTCTTTTATGAAATAAGCAAAAATGTCATAATCATATTAAGCTGCTGTACAAGTATTCTTACTCTCCATTTCTATCATGACCAGTCTGCATATGGCACCAGTCCTGGGCCCTACATGGAACAGAACTCTTCTCAGGCTGGCTGGTAGGCACATCACACACATTCATTCACTGGCTTGCAGTCACTCTCTGAAATGGGTGCTTTTATATCCACTTTCTGGTTGGGAAACCTGAGGCTCAGGGAGAATTTGTGAGCTGCCCAAATTCAAAAGCTGTTGGCTATGGATCTAAACTTCAAACTCAGATTTCTGGGGCTCCAAACCTGATGCCGGGCTCTAGAAGCAGTCTCAAAGGTCACAGAGTGGAGGGAGGCCCTCCCAGTTGGAACCTAGGGAGGGTTCCTCCGAGGCCTCAGGTCAGGAGCTAGGAGGGAAAGGAGATGCTTGTTGGAGGCCAGGTATCTACAAAAACAGAGACAGGAGTGCACTGTGGGAGGTTCAGAGGGCGATGGGACAAGCTAGAACTGGGCAGGGAGAGGGGGTGGAGGGAGCCTGGCCCTGTGGCTACTCTCTCGGGAAGCAGAGTGAGCAGCGGCTTTTGGCCCCGAGCAGAATGATGAGAAAAGTCAGCCACCCAGCTCTCTGCACCTTGAACCTCACTCTGGAGCCTGGGCTTCCCATTTTGTAGAGCAGTGGCTGGCATTCTTAAAAAATGTAAATCTGCCAGGAGGCACTCCCATCA
>PVKP010009856.1:0-66674 GCA_004027715.1 Plecturocebus donacophilus | reverse complement strand
CAGCCCACCGCCGCGTGTTCCCCACCCCCCAGAACCATCCCACAGCCACATGTTCCCCCGCAGCTCTCCCGCCACCGGGTGTTCCCTGGGAGCCAGCCGCACATCCAGCCGCTCCCTTCAGCCCCTGCCTGTGTCCTTGAGAGGGTCGCTCACGCTGTCTCATCCATTGCTGGGAGAAGTTAGAAAATCTGATTTAGGGCCGGATGTGATGGCTCACATCTGTCATCTCAGAGGCCAAGGTGGGCAGATCACTTGAGGTCAGGAGTTCGAGACTGACCTGGCCAACAAGGTGAAATCCTGTCTTTACTGAAAATACAAAAATTAGCCAAGTGTGTTGGCACATGCCTGTAATCCCAGCTACTGAGGAGGCTGAGACAGGAGAATTGCTTGAACTCGGGAGGCAGAGGCTGTAGTGAGCTGAGATCACGCCTCTGCACTACAGCCTGGGCAACAGAGTGAGACTCTATCTCAAAAAAGAAAAGAAACCCAGATAATCTGATTTAGAAAAGCAAACTTCCACGGCATATGGCTTTAGTAACATTTTTCTGCCAAAGGAGCACCCAGTGGCCAGGGCTTGAAAATTTAAACTAAGAGCAATAATAGTCATAATAATAAATTTTATTCCATAGAATAGAATAAATATCTATTAGCTTAAGCTGATATAAATAGGTGATCAAATAAATACATAAGGTCAGGGAAAGACAGCCCTTTCTCACAGTAGGCTCAGTGTGGAAGGAAAGAGGAAAACAGGAAAAGCAGGGACGCCACCATTTGGCAAGCAGCATGGTAAAAAGTGTAGAAGACAGCGTTCTCAATGGACCTGAGATTGGCAGGCAAAAATATGAGAAACTGGCTATTTACACAGTCCCCAGACACCTTTTCATAAGACACTGAATCACGGCAAAGGGGAAAGTCACAAGCCGACAGGGAGGCACCTGTGGATGCCACCTACCCGTGTGGTCAAAGCTGTACCACCAGGAGTGAGGCTGGGGGACACTGCATGCCTACCAGGGGGCCCAAGAAGGACCCAGCGTCGCTTCTGGGCATTCTGGCCAAAAACGCATAATTTTAATTTATTCATTAGGAAACGTAAGATGAACCCAAACTGAGGGACATACATCCTATAAAATCAGCTCTCCAGAGCGGCTACAGTTACTGAAAAGTAATCTATAGGAATGAGCTCCCCCACCTGGGCAGAGACCAAGGATACAAGCAGCTAGAAGCAGCCTGGGACCCTGGACTGGGTCTGGGACCAGAAAAGAGACAATTGCAGGGAAATTGGTAGCGTTCACATAAGGCCTGCAGACCGGCTGGTTAATAAAGTGTCATCTGCCATGTGACTGTAAGTTTGACACAATGAATTATGTAAGCACAGGCTTCGGGGAAGCCGGGTTGAGGGTAGAGTAGATACTTTATACTATTTTTGCGACTCTTTTATAAGCATGAGATTATTTCCAACATGTATTAGTCTGTTTTCTCACTGCTATGAAGAAATACCTGAGACTGGCTACTTTATAAAGGAAAGAGGTTCAGTTGACTCACAGTTCCGCATGGCTGGGGAGGCCTCAGGAGACTTATAATCATGTCAGAAGGCAAGCAGGAAGTAGGCACCTTCTTCACAAGGCAGCAGGAGAGAGAAGTGTGAAGGAGGAACTTCCAAACACTTATACAACCATCAGATCTCATGAGAACTCACTCACTATTACGAGAACAGCATGGGGAAATCTCCCCTATGATCCAATCACCTCCCTCCCTTGACACATGGGGATTTCAGGTCAGGATGAGATTTGGGTGGGGACACAGAGCCAAACAATATCACAAGGGAAAGGCTAAAAGATAAAAGAAGGCCACTGATTAACAGGTGTTCCTCACCATCCTTGCTCTGGATTTGTCTAACCAAGGGCATTGCCCAAGCCAAACCCCCAAGTGGAGATGCTGGTTTCATCCGTAGATGGAGTCCTTTCTCAGCCCCTGGCTGCACCTCTATTGGCCGGAGACCTCACAGGGACCTACTGTGAGGACATACTCCTCTTCGGGGCCCCATTAACTAAGGGCATCAGCGACTTGCCCCACACCCACCTCTGGGTCCTTCTGTCTGCCCTACTCCACACAGAAGCACAACTTTCATGGAAAACTATGATGGTGACCACCCTACTCATCTGATTTGCCTCCTCCTCTTCCTCCTCCTCCTCCTCCCCTTCCTCCTCCTCCCCCTCCCCTTCCCCCTCTTCCACCTCCTCCTCCTTCTCCTCCTCCTCCGTGGATCCCATCCTCTGCCTGCAGCCTCCACCAAACAGCCTGGAAGGAGCTCCCGAGACCTGAGTTCAGAACCACAGGTTTTGATGTTTTTGCACGCCAGGTGTTTTGATGTTATTTATTTTAAAGATTATGGAGTGAAAGCATAACAAGAAAGAAGAAACATTCTCTATGGACTTGCCTGTACTCACTCAACAAAGGTGATGAACCCCAGGAGCCGCCCTAGGCTACCCTGAGCACAGAAGGTCCCTCTCCTGCTCTCAGGCACAAGTCTCAAGGCCAAAGGGCTGAAGGCAGAGCTCGCTTTGTTCTTCTGGTGCTCAGAGTCTCCTGGGTGTACTCCCCCAGCTCGGTCCTCTCACTCAGGAGACTGTCAGGGGATGAGGGCCGGGGCAGGCCACGTACACAGCCACCTGGGGCATGGTGGCCAGTGCTCCCCAGCGGTATGGAGGGCACCAGAAAACGACTACAGGTGGATCAGGTATGGGGAGAAGGTATGTGGATAATTACACCATTGTAAACATGTTTACAGTAAGTTTTTTGTTTATTTGTTTTTGGTCTTTTGGAGATAGAGTCTCGCTCTGTCGCCCAGGCTAGAGTGCAGTGGCACTATTTTGGCTCACTGCAGCTTCTACCCTTGCAGGTTCAAATGATTCTCCAGCCTCAGCCTTCTCAGTAGCTGAGACTACAGGTGCATCTACCACACCTGGCTAATTTTTGTACTTTTAGTAGAGATGGGGTTTCACCATGTTGGCCAGCCTGGTCTCAAACTCCTGACTGCAGGTGATCCGCTCACCTCGGCCTCCCAAAGAGCTGGGATTAGAGGTGTGAGCCACCACACAGAGGCAAAATATGTTTTTTAAATCACAAAGGAAAGGGGTCAGGGACGCATGTTTCCATACTTATCCCAGCAGCCGCCCTGACAGCATATCCTCCAGCCCTCCTGAAAGATATGGCCAAGGTCCTTGGCCAAGGACCTCACCCTCGGCCCGCTGCCCACCGGGACCCAGCTGCCTACCGCCGGCTCACACTCGGTCACAACACCCCTTGGCTAGAAGCTTCCTTGGGTCACTGTCCCCAGGCCATGAGGCCCCACCCACCTACCCCCCAGGGCAATCCTCGAAGGTCAAACACACGTCCAGACTCTTTCTGGAAACACACAGATCCTTCTGCGGGAACTCAGAGTGGAGCACTCGGATCCCCCATCATGAACCAATTATTCCTGTTGGCGCTTAAAGTAACTGTCTGTATTGTGGGCAAAGAGTGTTAGAAATATGTCGTGGAAAGAAAAGACCTTTTATTAAAGCCTCTAACCACAGGGTCAAGAAACTGAAGGTCATGGGTGAGGCCCCCACACCCCTGCCTTCTGCATCTCCAGACGGAGCCTGCCGAGCCAGGCACAGCCCCAGGAGCTCAGGACGGACGATGAGACTCTGCCTTCGCCACTGCTCTTGCTCTGAACTCGCTGCCCGAGGGTGCCTTCTCTTCTCCCCATGCCCATCCTCCAAGTCCAACACAAGGCTCGTGTTCCTGGCTGCTTGAGTCCCCCCTCCTGAGTGTGTCAGCCAAGCTATTCCCCGTCCTCATGCTCAATATGGCCCTGTGACTGTATCAGTTCTTGCTTGCCTTTAAGTCAGCTTGGGCTGTGTACAGCCTCCCACGTACCTAGAGAGGTGTGGGCTGCAGTCACCATCCCTGGCCGTGGGACCCCAGGAAACTCCTGCCCTCTTCCTCCACTTACTCAGAGACTGTGAAGCATATTTGCAGGCTTCCTGGCCTCTGTGAAAGGAACAGGGGGACATCCATCAATTTGGAATACATGCCTATATCAGTGAGGAGTTGGAGGCACAGAGCTGGAGCATCCCCTAGAAGCAGCCCTCTGTGGCCATGAGTGGGTGTCCAGCCCCTTCCAAAGCTGCACCAGGAAGACACTGGTTTTCTGCTCATTGTGACCATACAAAGCCCCTAAGAGTCAGTGCACAGAAGAGCTGGACCCCAGACGGGGTGAGTCCCAATGTGAGGCACCAGCAGAAAAAAAATGTCCACGGCCCCACCATTCCACAGCCACAGAAGGGCACGCACAGGGCATGCGCTGTTCACACGGGACTCATGGCTGCGTTTGAAGTTTTTTTTCTTTTTTTTCCCAGTGAGACAAGTTTTACCAGAAACTTGCTCTATCTGCCTCATCAGATCTCAGGCCATCTCTGGTGGTCTCAGCTGCTTTAATTTAATTAACTTTAAAAGACCTGGAGAGTATTAGTAAAATATACTCTCTGGTCACAACTCCATGGATGTTAACAACCTGTCCAATTACAGGGAAGGGGGTCCTGACCCCTCGCACCTGGTAATTAAAATTGCTAATCACCAGCAATTATCTGGCTGAGCTCTGGAAACCATTTGACCCTTCGCCCACCAAGGGAGCTGTGTTTGCGGCCCCTCCAGGAGCCAGCCAAGCTATCCCCAGTGCCTGCCTATTAAGTGCCACTAATAAGAAAACAACAAAAGCAGCGTGACATCTGCATGGACGTCCCAGGCGGGCCCCAGGTCTGAGTGCACGGGTGCTGGCCATGAGGCTGCCCAAGAAAGTGCCAAGAGCAAGAAATTCACCATCAATGAGGAGGACGGTGCTCGCTTCGGAGCCCACAGCCCCATCACCCGCAGCCATGCCTTGGCCTCCCGATAATTAGGTCCCCAAACCAGGCAGCCCTTTGTCCTAAGCGGCTCGCTAACCAAGACCTGGACAGAGATTTTAACAGCCTCTTCCTTTTAATGACTCTTGTCCTGCTCAAGCATAAATGAAAGATGTTATTTTGGAAAACGTCCGCTGAGAGGATCTTCAATGTGTAGCCTTTATTTTGTAGGGACGGTGGGGTTTCCTACTCCTACTGCTGGAGTGTAGATGTTTCCTTTCACTGCTGGGTTGAAGCAGGCTCACAGGAGAGACTGTGATTGTCATCTGCCACTCAGAAAAGGTTCTGGGATAGTCTAGGCTCCCAAAAGGCGGCTTCCTGGGAAGCTCGTACGTTTTAGCAGCCCAGTCCGTAGGTTTCTGCAGGGCCTGCCTTGCCCCCCCGTATGATCTTTTAAAGACACCCCTCGGCCCATTCAGCAGATTCACAGACACATCACACTTTCTTTCTTGCCGTTTGAGGATGAGATGGTCTAAGTTTAGAAATTCATCCTGGGAGTGGTTTCAACAGCTCTGGATATAAAAACAGCAAAAGAAGGAAATGTAAATGTAGCTGAGTGGGACGCCTGTGATTTCAGACCAATTACCGGCAGACTGCAGAGGAGACAGATGCGGATGGCTCCAGATGCGGGGATGCGCGCTCCGGTCAAGGGCTGTGATCCGGGATGATCATCTTCTGTGTCAGCCTTGGGTTCTTTATGAAAAAATAAAGTGAATAAAATAAATTGCTTTACCCCGTGTGTGTCAATTTCCTGCTCACCCTCTCCTGGTCTCCCCCTCCGTCTCCCTGCAACCTGGGTGTGGCATTCAGTGGGCCGGTGGGCACTGAGGCCTCAGTACAGTCTGGCCTTATTGCTACAAGGGGAGAAGGAGCCTGTCATGGTCAGAGTTTTGCCAAAGCCACGGTCATTGCCAAGATCCACTGTCCATGTGTGTCTGGGCTGCAGTGGCTGGTTTCTGAATTCAACATGTAAAGGTACCAGTGATCCCTCTGGGAAGCCAGGAAAAGGCACATTGGAGGCTGCTGCCGTGTTCAGCCTGGCTCTGTCCCCGTGTTGGACACAGGCTCCAGAAAACAGCGCTGCCAGACCCACAGAGGCCTGCTCATCCCTGGACTGGGGAACTGGGATGAAAACCACCCACACATTTGTCCAGAATGAGTGGAGACTGGACTTCGGGGCTGGCCCCGCTGCGGGGCTGATCAGGGGTCAGGAGGCATTTGCTGGAGGTGCTTCCTGGCCCTTCCAGCCCCTGCCTGGCTCCTCATTAGCCTGGGCACTGGGACCCTGCATTTTCTTCTGAATCCTTTATCCAAGCCTGGACTTGATAGTTCTGTCTATTCTCCTTCCCCAACTCTCCTCCCCTCTTCCTAACAGGTTTCTGGGCTTCTTACCTGCATCCCGACCTCACCATAAACCTTGCTCCCAACGTAGTAAATACATAAACCAGTACCATAATTTTGGTTGACGATCCTTCTCAAGTATTATGTACTATACACAGCTGTCTGTGCTAGACTCTTACATGCTGGCCATGCAAGTTTGTTCACACCAGCATTACCACACCCATGTGAGTCATGCATTGTGTGACCCCAGGATGGGTGTGATGAGAATTATGAACAGCAGTCATACTTGGCCATGGTAACAAATGATCGTGTCACAGGTTGATGTATTTATCATGCTGTACTTCTTATCATTGTCTTCGAGTGTGGTTCTTCTACATATATGTAAGTTAACTGCAGAACAGCCTCAGGTCCCGCAGGAGGTGTCCAGAAGACAGCACTGGCATAGATGACAGCTCTGTGTGTGTCCCTGCCCTGAAGACCTTCCGGTGGGACATGATGTGGAGGAGGAGGACAGTGATGATGATCCTGACCCCAGGACCAGGCCTAGTCTAATGTGTGTGTTTGTGTTTTTGTTTTTAACAAAAAATTTTTTTAAAGTAAATAATAAAAACATTTAAAAATAGAAGAAAAGTGTATAAAGATAATAAAAAAGAAAATGTTTTTGTACAGCTGTATAATGTGTGTTTTAAGCTAAGTGTCATTACAAGAGAGTCAAAAAGTTAAAAGTTTATAAAAGTGAAAAAGTTATAGTAAGCTAAGTTTAATTTATTATTGGAGGAAGAATGTTGTTGATAAATGCAGTGTGGCGGAAGTGTACAGCATTTGTGAAGTTGCCAGTAGTGCACAGCCATGTCCGAGGCCTCCACAGTCACCCCCCGACCCCCCAACTCCCGACTCACCCAGAGCACCTTCCAGTCCCGCAAGCTCCATTCATGGGAAGTGCCCAAGGTAGGTGTGTCAGCTTTTACCTTTTCTACTGTATTTTCCCGATATGTTTTTATGTTTAGATACATGTAGATATGTACATACTTACCACTGTGTTGGAGTTGCCTACGGTGTTCAGTACAGTCACACGCTGTGCAGGTTTGTAGCACAGAAGAAAGAGGCTGCGCCATACAGCTGAGGTGTGAAGCAGGCTCTGCCATCCACGCTTGTGTCAGCACACTCTACGTCAGGGTTGTTCAGTCTCTTGGCTTCCTTGGGCTACACTGGAAGAATTGCCTTGGGTCACACATAAAACACACCAACACTAATGACAGCTGATTAGCTTAAAAAAAAAAAAAAAGAAAGAAAAAAGAAAATCACAAAAAAAATCTCATATTGTTATAGGAAAGTTTACGAATTTGTGTTGGGTCACATTCAAAGCTATCCTGGGCCACATGCGGTCCCTGGGCTGTGGGTTGCACAAGCCTGCTCCAGATGTCCAAACAGTGATGATTGCCTAATAACACACTTCTCAGAAAGCACCCCATAGTTAAGTGATGCATGGCTGTAGTTTTGGATTCCCATGTTGAAACTAACCTTAAAGAAACTGCTGCTTGAATTTTGGTGTAGCATCAAAGAAGATCCAAATGTAACTGGAAAGGCCACTAAAAGACTCCTCTCACCAACTGTGCATCTGAGTGAATGGAATTTTCTTCTTCCACTTCCACCAGAAAGAGATGTGAGAATCCTCTGACTCCTACTGAGCCAGGCTTGAAAGAGATCGGCAAAGGTATACACACCAAGACCACTCTTCTCATTAAATGTTTTTTATTTGGAAAATATCCACTTTTAATAAAAATATGCTAGGTTTACACAGAATGTATTTAATATTTTGTATTTCTTAGTTTTCATATCCATTATTGTAAAGAGTGCAGAGTTGCCCAGAGACTAGGCCACTTGAGAACAGCGGCTCTACCCTCCTTCATCCATGGTGCAAAGGCAGCCAGGCCAAAGGTAGGCCAGGGTTCAGGCAGCTCCTGACACACATGTTGGAAACTTGCTTTCCCTGGAAGCTGGAAGCCTTTGGAATGAGATCCAAAGGAGCTGCCACCATCACGATCGCCGCCTCCTCTGTCTACCTGTTTCAACCCAGTGCTGAGACACCAGCCTCTCGTCAGCCCGGATGCTTTGGCCTGGCTCTCAGAAGGATGCCCAAGCAGCTCCTTGACGACAACCATGGCAAAGAACCGCACCGGGGTCTCAGGTGTTGTAGGTGAGCTGCACATGCCTGCAGGAGATACATGATGTTTTGCACATCAGCCACAAAACGAGATAAGGAACTTCCAATTCCAGACAACATGAAGTAGGTCCATTTCTCTCTATTCTTCTAAGAACAGCTAGAACTGTGTGTATTATACATCAAACACTCAAGAAAAAGCTATGAAAATTGGAGAAGCCACACAGGCTAGAGATAGCAGGACCTGAGGAAACACGTGGCATTTTCTTTATCCTCACTGAGGCCTGGAGAGTCCAGCAACCCAGAAACACTAGCAGACACAGACCCAACAAAAGGCCCAAGAAAAGTCAATCCTCTCTCTAATCAAAGGAATGGGGCAACTTAGCAAGAAGGAAAACTTTTCAACAACTACAGCCTCCTCCAGCCAAGCACCACAGGGAAGATTGGGGCCCTGCCCACACTTCTGATGGGTGGATCAGCAGAGACCTGATGGAGAGTCTGACTTCCACGCCCTGCACTCAGAAAGCACCTCCCAACACCCCAGGTGTCAGGGCACCTAGTGAGGAACCTGGACTTCTACCCTAATTGACAGTAATGGGGCAACGCCCTTCTCCCCAGACAGTGTGATATCAGAGGAGACCTGCTAAAGTAGAAGGTGAAAATAAGAATGTGGTATAATACTGAAGATGTTGAGATACAATTAAAAATCACTCATCTGGTGAGTCCTTAAAGACCTAGAACCAGAAATACCGTTTGACCCAGCAAACCCATTACTGGGTATATACCCAAAGGAATATAAATCATTCTATTGTAAAGACGCATGCATATGTTCACTGCAGCACTATTCACAATAGCAAATGCATGAAATCAATCCAAATGCTCATCAATGATAGACTGGACAAAGAAAATGTGGTACATACACCCCATGGAATACTATGCAGTCATAAAAAGGAATGAGATCATGTCCTTTGCAGGAACATGGATGAAGCTGGAATCCATCATTCTCAGCAAACTAACACGGGAACAGAAAATCAAACATCACATGTTCTCACTTATAACTGGGAGCTAAATGACGAGAACACACGGACACAGGGAAGGGAACGATACACACTGGGGCCTGTGGCGGGGGTGCAGGGTGAGGGAGAGCATCAAGAAAAATAGCTAATGTGTGCCAGGCTTAATACCTAGGTGGTGGGTTGATAGGTGCAGTAAACAACCATGGCACACGTTTACCTATGCAATAAACCTGCACTTCCTGCACATGTACCCCAGAACTAAAAATAAAATAAAAACCACTCATCATACCAAGAATCTGGAAAACCTCAATTTAAATGAGAAAAGACAAGCAACAGACAGCAACTCTGACATGGCACAGATGTTGAAACTATCAAGCAAGCAATTGTCACAATTACAAACCTTCTGGAAACACATGTGAAAACAGAAAGCATCAGCAAAGAAATAGAAGATACAGCAAAGAACCAAATGGAAATGTTAGAACTGAAAAGTATGATAATGTAAATTTAAAAACCTGCTGGGAGATCAAGACCATCCTAGCCAATGTGGTGAAACCCCACCTCTACTAAAAATACAAAAATTAGCCAGGCGTGGCAGTGTGCACCTGTAGTCCCAGCTACTTGGGAGGCTGAGGCAGGAGAATTGCTTGAACCCAGGAGACAGAGACTGCAGTCAGCCAAGATTGCACCACTGCACTCCAGTCTGGGTGACAGAACAAGACTCCATCTCAAAAAGTAAAAAGAAAAAAAAAAAATACCAAATCTGCTGACTGGGCTCAACAGAAGAACGTAGAAGACAGAAGAAATAGCCAAAAAACTTGAGGATGGAACAGTAGATATTACCCAATCTGGCCAGCAGAGAGAAGACAGGTTAAAAAAAAGAATAAAATGCCTCTAGTATTTTGGAAGTAAAACAACAACCTAACATTTGTGTTGTTGGAATCTCAGAGAATGAGGATGAGGCTGGAAAAGCATCTAAAAAAAATAATGTATGAAAATTTCCCAAATTTGACAAAAATCATACACTTCAGAATCAAGAAACTGAGAAGAGCACAAACAGGATAAAGCCAAAGCAGAGCCCATATCCCAGTCAAACTTCAGAAGCTAAAGGCAAATACAAAAGACAGCAAAGTTCTCATCAGAAATCCTAGAGGCCAGTTCCAATAGGGCACAAATTCTTCAAGGGCTGAAAGAAAAGAATTATCAGCCCAGAATTCTATATCCAGCAAAGATTTTCTCAAGACTTAATGGAAAGTCAAGACATTCTCAGATGAAGGAAAACAGAGAAAATTCATCACAATCAGACCTGCCTTAAAAGAATGGAGAGAGGAAGTTCTCTAAACAGAAGGGAAATGATGGAAAAGGGAATCTCTAAAGGCCAGGAAGGAAAGAAGAGTGACAGAAAGCGGGAAAATGCTGGTGGAGACAATAGATCTTCCTCCTCCTCCTGAGGTTTTGGGGGTTTTTGTTTGTTTGTTTTTGTTTTTTGATTTTATTTTTGAGATGGAATTTTGCTCTTGTTGCCCAGACTGGAGTGCGATGGTGCGACCTTGACTCACTGCAATCTCCACCTCCCAGGTTAAAGCGATTCTCCTGCCTCAGACTCCCAAGTATCTTAAATCACAAGTAGGTACCACCAGGCCCAGCTAATTTTTGTATTTTCAGTAAAGATGGGGTTTTGCCATGTTGGCCAGGCTGGTATCAAACTCCTGACCTCAAGTGGTCCACTCGCCTCAGCCTCCCAAAGTGCTGGGATTATAGGTATGAGCCACTGCCTCAAGCCTCCTCCTGAATTTTCTAAATTTTGTTTGGAAGTTGGAGCCAAAATTATCATGTTGTGATAATTGAGTATGTAGAGGAAACTTCAAAACAATAATTTTACAAAGACAGGGGGTGATAATGAACTTACAGAAATGTAAGATTTCTGCAGTTCACTCAAACTGGTAAAATGTCAACATTTAAATAAAATAAAAATAGTTCAAAATTTGAAAATAAAATAATTCAAAGACTTTAGACAACTTTAAAAGAGAAAACTGAGGATGAGCACAGTCCCTGGAGCGAAGAATGTCTGTTGGGCATCGCCATGGGGATTGGGGGCGTGTGCCAAAGCAGTGTTGGAGGCATCCCTCTGCCACCACAGAGACTTATCAAGGAAAATGTTGCTGTCTCCAACTTACAGGTCAAGACAGATCCAGTGACTTGCAAAGTCCAGCATCCAAAAGCCAGGAAGTGACTGAGTGAGAATTCAAACCCGAAATCCAAAAACCAGGAAGTGACTGAGTGTGAATTCAAACCTGAAACCCACCTTATCTGCTGCCAGTGCTGCCTGGCTCCATGGCACCTCTCTGCGTCCAGCATCCCCTGTACTCATGGGGACTCACTGCAAGACCCCAGTGGACGCCCTAAGCCAAAGCTCCTATGGAACCCTGTGCTGGCACACCTCATTTTATTGTACTTCATTGTATGGTGCTTGGCAGATACTGTGGGGTTTTGTTTGTTTTTTTACAGATTGAAGATTTGTGACAACCTGTGGTGAACAAGATTGTCAGCATGACTTTTTCAGCAGCAGGGCTCACTTCATGACTCTGTGGCACATTTTGATAATTCTCACAATATTTCAAACCTTTTTGTCATCATTACACCTGTTATGGTAATCTGTGATCAGTGATCTTTGATGTTACTATTGTAATTGTTTTAAGGTGCCACAAACCATGCCCATATAAGACAGTGAACTTCACTAAGAAATGTTGTGTGTGTTCTGACCGTTCCATCAATCGTTTCCCCACCTCCCTCCTTCTCTTCAGTCCACTCTGTTCCCTGAAACACAACAATATTGAAATTAGGCGAATTAAGAACCTTGCAATGGCCTGTAAGTGTTCCAGTAAAAGAAAGATTTGCACATATGTTTCTTTAATCAAAAGCTAGAAATGATCAGGCTTAGGGAGGAAGGCATGTCAAATGTTAAGACTAGCCAAAAACTAGGCATCTTGCACCAAATAATCAGCCAAGTTGTAAATGCAAAGGAAAAAATCTTGAATAGAATTAAAAGTGCTACTCCAGTGAACACACAAATGATAAGAAAGTGAAACAGCCTTATTACTGATATGAAGAAAGTATGAGTGGTCTGGACAGAAGATCAAACCAGCACAGCATTCCCTTAAGCCACAGCCTAATCCGTAGCAAGCCCCCAACTCTCTTCAGTTCTGTGAAGGCTGAGAGAGGTGAGAAAGCTGCAGAAGAAAAGTTGGACACCATCCAGCATTTAATTCATGAGGTTGAAGGAAAGAACCCTTCTCTGACATTTCTTTCCATGTTATCCCTCAACCTTCCTACATCCCACTGTCCCTCCCCTTGTCCCCCTCAACAGACCCCTGTGTGTTATGTTCCCCTCCCTGTCTCAATGTGTTCTCATTGTTCAACACCCACTTATGAGTGAGAACATGCAGTGTTGGATTTTCTGTTCTTGTGTCAGTTTGCTGATAATGATTGTTTCCAGATTCATCTATGTCCCTACAAAGGACATGAACTCATCCTTTTTTATGGCTGCATAGTATTTCATGGTATATATGTGGCACACTTTCCTTCTCCAGTCTATCATTGATGGGCATTTGGGTTGGTTCCAAGTCTTTGCTATTGTAAATAGTGCCACAATGAACATACGTATGCATGTGTCTTTAAAAGAGAACGATTTGTAATCCTTTGGATATATACCCAGTAATGGGATTGCTGGGTCAAATGGAATTTCTATTTCTAGGTCCTTGAGGAATCGCCACACTGTCTTCCACAATGGTTGAACTAATTTACACTCCCACCAAAAGTGTAAAAGTGTTCCTATTTCTCCACATCCTCTCCAGCATCTGTTGCCTCCAGATTTTTTAATGATCACCATTCTAACTGGCATGAGACGGTATCTCAATATGGTTTTGATTTGCATTTCTCTAATGACCAGTGATGACAAGCATTTTTTCATGTTTGTTGGCCTCATATATGTCTTCTTTTGAAAAGTGTCTGTTCATGTCCTTTGCCCACTTTTGAATTGGTTTGTTTAGTTTTTTCTTGTAAATCTGTTTTAGTTCTTTGTAGATTCTGGATATTAGCCCTTTGTCAGATGGGTAGATTGTCTGATGGGAAAATTTTTTTCCCATTCTGTTGGTTGCCAGTTCACTCTAATGATTGTTCCTTTTGCTGTACAGAAGCTCTGGAGGTTAATGAGATCCCATCTATTTTGGCTTTGGTTGCCAATGCTTTTGGTGTTTTAGTCATGATGTCCTTGCCTATGCCTATGTCCTGAATGGTTTTGCCTAGGTTTTCTTCTAAGGTTTTTATGACGCTAGGTCTTATGTTTAAGTCTTTAATCCATCTGGAGTTAATTTTAGTGTAGGGTGTCAGCAAGGGGTCCAGTTTCTGTTTTCTGCACATGGCTAGCCAGTTATCCCAACAGCATTTATTAAACAGGGGCAATATTCTCTTTATTGCAGTGGTCTAGAACCAACATTGCAATATCTCTGAGCTATGCCTGTATGTACTGTTTTTTCCCATACCTGTATACTCATGATAAAGATTAATGTATACCTTAGGCACGGTAAGAGATTAACAACCATGACTAATAACAAAATAGAACAATTATAGCAATCTATGTAATAAAAGTTATGTGAATGTGCATGTACACACACACTCTTTCTCTCTAAACATCTTACTGCACTATAGTCACTGGTTTTCAGACCACAGTTGGCCTTGGGTAAATGAAACACAGAAAGCAAAACTGTGAACAAGGAGGACTATGGCTTAAAGGTAAGAAACTCTCGAAGCCCATGTACATTTTCTTGTACCAAAATCTGAGGATGGTTTCACAATTTTTAAAGAACCATAGTGATCAGAAGAAAAATAACTGGGAAACCAAGTGATTTCCACCTATTTTGTAATTTCTAGGACAATGGTGCCCAGGGTGCCACATATTCAGGAGCCACGGAAATCCCTGCTGCTCAGAGCGCAGCCCAGAGCCTGGATCCCACTCTCAGAGCCCCCATGTCAGCCAGTGTGAAATCTAATGTCACAGTTGAGTCCAGTGTGCAGCTGGGGACAGCCCTGGTTGAGAACTGCTACTCCAGGGTGATGCTAGACCTTTACGTGAATCCAAAACCCACTTGAAATGTTAGTGTGAAAGCCGAAGGAAAAGCAAGGGATAGAGCCCCACGTCGAGGACCCAGCCCTGTCCTCGTCAATTCTCGCTACCACGAAAGTGCCCTGACCTCATGAAGTCTCACTTTCCTCACTGCAAAATGGGAACACCTTTCTTGGTGTCATGAGGATTAAACTAGTGGAGGAGCTGGACCGTGGTCCGAACCCCCAGAACTCTGCTGGAGACCTCATCAGGAAAGGCTTCTCTGCAGTTGTGGTCCAGGGCCTGGAAAGGAGATTGTCCTAGATTAGGGAGGGCCCTGCTTCAGTGTCCTTCTAAGAGACACAGGAAGTGAAAGCACAGCCACGGGGGGGTGAGAAGACCGAGGCAGAGACCAGCGTGATGGAGAGCCAGCCAAGGAGCTCCTGCACCACAGGAAGTGGAAAACAGGAGGGACCCTCCCTGGCTCCCTGGAGGGAGTGCGGCCCTGAGACGCCTGGGTTTCCAACTTCTGACCGCTGACCCCCAGAACTCTGAGAGAAGGAAATTCCTGTTGTCTTACGCCAATCAGTGGGTCAGTCTCCGACAGCAGCCATGGGCGGCTCCTGCCACTGGCTGGTGTCTGGGGGTTTCTGCATAAGCGGCTGTGGATGACTAGTAGCCATGCTTTCAGGAACTTATTCCAAAGCTCCTCCTCTGCCTCCACCTGCCCTCAGTGTGAGAGGCAGCCTTCGAGCCTCGGTGGGGACTAATGAAAATGCAGCATTAAACAGCTTCCTACTCCGGCAGGGCCTGGAGATCACCTTCCCTTCTCTGCATCTCCAAGCGCAGGTCGCCATGCCTGCGCCCCTGCGACCCCAAGGTCCCGGGAGCTGGTGCAGGAAGAGCCGCCTGTGCGGGAGACGCGGAGATCCTGCTGGGGGAACCCCAGAGCATCGTTGGCCACATCCCGGACGGTGGGGGCCTTGCTCGGGTTTGGGCAGCCCCAGCCGCCCGGGAATCTGGGGACTTCGAAGCATGGCCCGGGTTTGTCCAGGGACACGCAGGCCGTGGCTCCAGACGCTGCATCCCCCCGCCCTACCCAGGGCGGATGGGGTCCACATGGGTGGGGCGAGTCCACGGGACAGGCGGGTCTGCGGGTAGGAAGGCTGATGGCAGCGTCCCTGGGACTGCGGGACCCGGCCAAGGGAAATACTCGTCTTAACAGAGGGTGTTTCCAACTGAGGGTGCAGCACTTCAAACGCTTCTATTACTTTTGTCATAAAAAAGCCATTTGGTGACAGAATGAGCCTTTTTCTATCTAACCGGTCTGGGGAGCGAGATGAAGTCGACCCTTCCATTCCCGTGGTCTCTGAGGACCCCTGGGGACCCCGTGGGGACAGCGCTGGGCAGGCGCCTCCGCAGCCCCGCCATGCTCATCTCAGGATCCGTCTGCAGGACTGTCGTGGAAAGTACAAATGACTGAAGGCCGGGCCTGGCTTCCAAAAGTGCTCAGTGAATGGTGGCCGCCGGCCCCACAGCCCCAGCGCAGCGAGTCCTCGCGCCACCCCGTCTGTGCTCAGGGGTCGGGGTATCTCTCCAGAAATGCAGAGCTGTCCCTGCGGCGCGCCTCCTGTAGGTGTTTCCTGCTCGTTTTTCTAAGGATTTCTCTCGCTGACAATTAGAGCGTGACCTCCACGGCCACAGAGGCTCCTGGGAAGCAGCGTTTCCTTCTGTCTCCGAGACTTCCAGAACACGGGCTAGAACCAGCACGCACTCACCTCCTGGCTTTCGAGGGGCCATCCCTGCATCAGGCTCAGCGAGACTCCGAGGCGCCTTTCCCCTCTGCTCTCCCAAAAACGCGAATGTGCGGACAAAAGAGCGTTCCCCAGCGCTACACCAGGAAAGCACAAGATGGCGGTCCCCGCCCGCCTGGACTCAGGATCGGACAGAAGCAAAAACCTCGCTCAGTTAACTCTCCAGGGAAGAGCTGCTCCTCCCGGAATCTGCAGAACAACCGGGCTCTGCCCCTACTGGCTGCGAACCGAGAGAAAACGTCTCACAGGCAGGCTGCTCCAGAGGGCCGTCCGCACGTCACGGAATCCCGAAAGACCAAACACAAACCTGGGAAAGTGCCAGCGCTGAGTCTCACACCGGCTGGGAAAGGGGCCCGAGCCTGGGTCGTCACCCCGGAAGTAAACCAGCCCGGAAGTAAACCAGCCCGGAAACGGCCGTTACCGCCGCGAGGCCTCCGCTCCGCCTCTTCCTTGTCTCGCTCTGAAGAGCCCGGCAAAATCGGCCTAGTGAGCTCCTGCCTTCTGAACCATGGTTCAAGAAAAAAGTCGTTTACATTCCTCCAGCTTCTGAGCGGAAAGATTTATGTAAAAAGTCCATTCTGTTCATTAGGCGCGCCTCTCACCTCCCCTGACAGGCCGTCAACAAATGAGCTTTTCTTTCCTGTGGGGAAATTTGAACCCCTAGCCCCGAGTCCGCAGGTTGCACCTGTTTTCAGCAGATAGCAATGACATCATAAACAGTATCCTGTGAGTCGGTCATCTAGACTTCTGGGTTTTTTTTTTAATTATGGTAAAAAACACGTAACTTGAAATTTACCATATTACCCATTTCTCAGGGTCCAATGCCTTGGTGTAACGTACATGCACATTGATGTGTGAGAGATCTCTAGAACGCTCTCACTTCCCAAAATTGAAACTCCGCACCCATTAAAGGACGTCTCCTCACTTCCCCTCCCTGCAGCCTCTGGCTTCAGTTGTTGCAGTTTTTTTACTAGCAATAAAGATCTAATTAAAGAATACAGAAAGACAGAATATTCTGACCCAAGGAATTGAGGGCTGTGAAAAAGAACAGAGAGGTTGGTCCCTCATCTGGAGGGAATGTACGTAGGCCACATCAGGCCTGTCCAGGGTCTCTGTGGCGAAATTAGTAGCAAATTCTACAAAGACACTGAAATCACGGGCCCTATGCTGAAAGCATGTGCGTCTCCCTTTGACTTGAAAGGCTTTTTTTTGCAATGAGTTGATCTTTCATGACTACTGCTGCTGGTCTCCCGGACAAAAAGAAACAATCTTCGTAAGTTCACGTTTTCCATTCAATCAAGTTACCATATCCCCAGTAAGTTTACAACTTGCTAGAATTTTTTGCTTCTGTGTGTGGAATTAATCCATGTTACTCGTAGGCTTGAACTGATGCTTTTAAGTTGGACACTTGGATAACGCAGCTGCACAAACCTCTGCTCCCTGCCTGGGACCCCCAGGGCTGCAGTCGAGGGGCAGGAGTTCAGAGCACGGTTCAGAGTCAGTGCCTGTCCGTGACCCTGAGGTTCCCGCACACTCCGTACCTAACACTGTGATGTTTCTAGAATATCAGCTTTGGAGATACACGATACAATTTTGTATTCTTTTCACATGCCGAGAACTAAACAACCATATCTATTACGTAGTTCTCCTATCAAGCAGTTGCTATTTTTCATCAAGAAATTCACAAGGTGATGAGACATTTGGGCAAGGTCGCTCCTCCAGGGAGAAGGAGAGGAGCCCAGGAGAGCTGTGCTCTGGGCGGGCACCTGGCACTGAGCTTATGCCCAGCAGAGGGCTGGATGTGCAGCAGCGAGGTCAGCTGGGCGAAGGCCCACACACTGAAGCTCAGAAACGCGACTGCACCAGGCCCTTCTCATGTCCCTGCACTGTGATGTGTCTGATGAGGGTAATGAGGGCAGCATTTGCCTGAGCCCCTGAACGCCTCCCCCAGCAGACACCAGTGTAGTGGTGTCAGGCCATCCAGGTGGGGCCACGACTTGTAGCCCCTGAGGCTCCCCCAGGTCATATCTGCCAGCTCCGCAGAGAGAGGACGCCAGCAAGGCAGGTTCAGAGCAGTTGCCGAGCCTCCGACATCCTCTGCTGGACGGAAGCCGCCGGGGGAGGCTGCAAGCGACGCCCTCCGCTGGCCGAGCGGCCCCCTCATCAGTCATCAGGAACTGCGGGGAAATCACTCTGAGCCCCGAGGCGGGAGCTGCCGGCAATTGTCTGTGATTGATAGCACTAAATATGAAACCGCATGTACCTCATCCATGCAGCATGGAATCAGAGGCATATTGTTAGTGGGGGAGATGAATGGAACTTGAGATAACCTCGGCAAATTAGGCACATGTTCGCGTTAAGCTTTGTCAGTGAGCAGGCTATAAATTACAGACAGATTGTAACTCCATAAACTCTTCTAATGAATTGGATGACAGTGGTAATTCAACACGAACACGGCGGCTTAACCCTTTTAAGAGGACAGCCCCAGGCCTCCAGGATGCACCCAGCCAAAAGACACTGTCAATGTCTGTCTCTGACATCCCCCGAGAGAGCACGTGCAGCCAGACAGAGTAACCTCTTCACGTTTTCTGCATATCAGAAACAAAAGTTCAAGACCCTATAGGCGACTGCGTTGTTTCATAGTTCATTCTTTTGAGTTTTTCTCCCCAGCACATCATTTTTATTATAGTTCCTTTTTCCTGAAAGCGATCTCACTAAGTGCATGGAAGGCAGAATCCCCGGCGCGCTGCGGCTCTGGGCGGTTACCGGGCACATGGGGGGTATCCAGCACTCCCAGGCTAAGGGCCCGGAGACTTTCACCAGAAGGAGAGGCGGGCGTTCCATACAAATGCACTACCTGCGGTGCCTTGCTGCAATAATGTAGTGGAATTTATAAATAAAAATAAGGCGGTGAGACAGACCCTGTGCGATCTCCGGCCATTACTGACAGACACACGGCGTCGGTGACAGCTAAACTGGGCTGGGAAGCTGTTTCATAATTTGCTGTATATTTTAGTAAAAGTTGCACGTAGAAATAACTGACAAATCAATGTTGATCAAAAGAAAACCTTAAATTCAAATGGGAAAATTAAAGGTAATATGTCATTATTTAAAATGTGTTGACATAGTAAAAAGCATTCTTTAGTTCCTTTTCAAAAGGAAGTAACACAAAATAGCACCAATGGGTATAATTATTGTAAATCAGGTACAGCTACTGGTACTCATGTTACAAAACTAAGAGTTTTAAAAATAAATTACCCTTATCTAGGTGTATTTTCTCTTCTACAGCACACAATTCTTTTACTGGAGATGTTAAAGGAAATGTGTTCTTTTCTTTTTATCGTGCTGTTAACCGTAGCCATCTCTTTCTTCATAGACCCGCAGCACGTAATTCCAACCAGACATTCAACCCCTGCAGCTTTTACGTGAGCAGATCCTCAGTATCATTTTCTCCAGCTCTAGTAGAAGGCATGTGTTCACAGAGTATTTCTGTAGCACCGAAGCGTAGTATTTACAGTAGCGGGGGAAATAAATAACAACTGTAACTGTATTTTACATATTCTAGTTACACCTTTAGTCTGACATTCTTCGAGGACTTTGGGGGACAATGTTAAAGTATCGTCTGTTTCAGTGACTTATGCACTGCAATCATTCAGGAATCTGAATTACACACCTTAAAAAATCTAATCCTGGAAAACAATCTATGTACTTGTCCTTTGTCACTCAGACAGGAAATGGGGTAAATTCTGAACTATCAAACTTCTATCACTTTTGTAAGACTAAACGCATTCTTTCATTAAAGTCAAGTGCACAGCCTCATCTCACCTTTCTGTGATTCACCAGGAATCACTTCGTCGGCTCGGGGGCGTCAGTCACAGCTCAGCTGGCCCTGTGTGAATGGAAGTCACAGGGATGGGAGGTTTTCAAATGTAGGAAAAAGGACCCTGCATCTAGGACCCTGTTTCCTGTCCCCATGCCTGGGACACTCCTAGTCTCAGCCTCCCCACGCCGGCCTCCTTGGCCTCTGCGTCTCCTGAGGCTCTGTGCGTGCACTGGGTCTCGGGCAGACACTCTGTGGTTCTGGTGACAGACACAAACACAGCCACTGACGCTCAAAACTTTGCAAATATTCTCTGCTGTAAGGGTGGCCCCAGGACCTGAGCAGGCCATTGGCTTGTTTTGTTTGGCTTGCCTACTACTCCGAAAAGACAAGACTTCACATAAAAATCCAGCTTCCCATCCATTCTCGAAAAATCTGAAGAGCAGCCGTGCAGCGCCCGCTCACCAGCGAACAATGCCTGGAGCCTCATCTCTGCGATTCCTCCTGTGGGCCACGGGTCTGGCAGCCAGTGCAGCCCCCGCCTAGCCTAGCCCAAGCCTTCCCCTCTGTCCTTCTCACCCCGGTGCCATCCACAAGGACCTCAGTGTGTGAGCCCCAGATGAGAACACCTGGGGCAGGAGCCACCACTGGCCTTGGGTGTGACTGTCCCCTGCTGGGAATTCTTCTTCTGTGTCTCCTTTCGAGTCCTGGTTTCTCCGTGAGCTTCAGTGAGGAAAAGACGTGACTTTCATCATTCTGACCTTTAAGGTGAAGTCCTTGACCCGCAGCCCCACACTCACCTGGGAGCTTGTTAGGAATGCAGAGTCCCAGGCCTGCCGGGCCTGCTGAGTGTGAAGCTGTAACTTCACAAGAAACTCAGGTGATCTTGAGCTCATTCATGTGTCCTCCAAGGCACCTGCAGCAGGACTTGGAGCAGGTGCACAGTCAGCGCTGGCCGACGGCTGGCAGGAGGGTGAGCTGGAGAGTGAGAACCTGCACCCGGTCCTGAAACAAACCAAGAAACCCATGGAAACCGCACAGAGGCCAATCAGCAGAGGGGAGCCACCGCTCCGGCATTCTTAAGACCTTCAGGGAGTAACATGAAGAAATTTATGGCCAAATTATGCAACCCCATTTTTTTAGATAGCCACTGTGCTGGAGAGTTGAACTATGCCATGAGTTTTATTGATAAGATTTCGAGAGGACTCTGAGAACTCAGCTTCCTGCTCAGGTGAGTGGGCTCTGCATGATTGCTCTTCAGATTTTTTGAGAAGGAATGGGAAGATGGATTTTTTTTTTATTGCATTTTAGGTTTTGGGGTACATGTGAATAACATGCAATATTGTTGCACAGGTACACACGTGGCAGTGTGATTTGTTGCCTTCCTCCCCTTCACCTATATCTGGCATTTCTCCCCATGCTATCTCCCCCCAACTCCCCACCCCTCACTGTCCCTCCCCCCCACTGCCCCTCCCCCCCCACTGTCCCTCCCCTATTTTCCCCCAACAGACCCCAGCGTATAGTGCTCCCCTCCCTGTGTCCATGTGTTCTCATTGTTCAACACCTGCCTATGAGTGAGAACATGCGGTGTTTGCTTTTGTGTTCCTGTGTCAGTTTGCTGAGAATTATGGTTTCCAAGTTCATTCATGTCCCTACAAAGGACATAAACTCATCGTTTTTGATGGCTGCATAATATTCCATGGTGTATATGTGCCACATTTTCCCTATCCCGTCTATCATTGATGAGCATTTGGGTTCGTTCCAGGTCTTTGCTATTGTAAACTGTGCTGCAATGAGCATTCGTGTGCATGTGTCCTTATAGTAGAACGATTTATAATCCTTTGGATATATACCCAGTAATGGGATTGCTTGGTCGAATGGACCTAGAAATAGGGAAGATGGATTTTTAAGTGGAATCTTGTCTTTTTTGAGTAGCAGGCAAGACAAACAGGCCAATGGGCCAGAGCTCAGCAGTATGTAACGATGATCTTCCTTGAGCCCACAGCTCTGCAGGGAGGTTTGCTCCAGTGCAAAGAGGAATAGAAGGTGACTTTTGTCTTCAAGGCACTCAGAGTCTAGTGAGGGTGTTTGCAAATTTCTGTCTGTGGTAGGAGAATAACAAAGAAGAGGCCGTGAACCTCTCCCTGAGGTCCTCACAAGCCTACAGCTTGCTAGTAATGTGGGTGCCCAGGCTGCAGCCCCAAAGACTCGAGCCCAGTAGCATGGAGGTAAAACAGCCTTCGCCCTTGGCACGAGCACCTGCACACTCTCGCGGAAGAGGTCAGCACCCCTCTCGGGTTCCACAGGTGTTTGTCTCCCTCATACATATAAAGGACGTGTGTGTGGTTTAAATGAATGGAGAATACGGTTGTCACTTGTGGCTCCAGAACAAGGGACAGTAGGTCACAGACCTGGCTCTGGAGCCACCCTGCCTGGTGGCAGGACTGGCCTTGCGTCTCACGGACACTCGCTCTGCTCGTCTTTCTAACTCCACCAAATTCAAGACTACGTGGGAGAAGCTTTTGCTGCTGAGGCCCCACCTGAGAACAAACCAGAGGCAGCTTTGGGTTCATTCGGATAAGTGAAGTCTTTGGGCCTCCCTTTGCACTGTGCGTGGGTCCTGCGGTCCTGACCTCCTGGCTGCAGCCTCAGGAATCTACAATATCTCCCCTGAACAGACTCCACACTCCTCCCTCCCTCTGCAGACCGCAATGAGCCACGCGTGCTGGGGCAGGCAGAGGAGGAAGCCTGTGGCCGTCACGGCCCCTCTGTCTCAAGTGCCTCTTGGCTGTCTCTCGTGCATGTCATTATCCACTCAGCGTGTCTTCACAGAACGCCTGAGAGCAGGGCCCGACCTCCCGCCACCTCCCAGGCAGGCTCCCCAACACCCTGGGCCCTGGCTCCAGCCCACGAGATGGGCTGAAGCAGCCAGCGCAGCAGCAAGCAACTGCTCTGGTTACCCCCTGGTGGTCGCCAGTGCAGGTGAGGGAGCAGCAGCTCCACTGAGCAAGCCAGAGCCAGCTCCTATCCCGCCACAAACACGCAAATTCGCAGGAACAACCTCAGTTTTCTCATCTGTAAATGAGGAGCTGCGAAGAAAAAAACCTCTTCCAGCATTTAAATTCTGTGATCAAAAACGGTCACTACTTTAAACCATCTCCCAAGTACTGTTCATCAAGCATAGCACCTTTGTGTTCCATTTGCTGGTAGCTCTCTTTGCAGATCTGTGTTCAGAGGCTGTGCACAGCTTGCATGGCTGCAGGTGGCTGTGCATGTCTGAACGGTTGTGAATGTCTGAATTTGGCTGTGCATGGCTTCTGGTGAATGTGAGTGTGCATGGTTGTACATGTCTATGAATGGCTGTGCATAGCTGTGCATGGCTGGAAGTGGTTGTACATGATTGTGCATGGTTGTGTATTACTGTGAATGATTGTGAGTGTGCATGGTTGTGCGTGTCTATGCATGGCTGGGAGTGGTGGTATATGATTGTGCATGGTTGTGTATTACTGTGGATGATTGTGAGTGTGTGTGCATGGTTGTACCTGTCTGTACATGGCTGGGAGTGGTTGTGTGTGCATGATTGTGTATTACTGAGAATGATTGTGAGTGTGCATGGTTGTGTGTGTCTGTGCATGGCTGGGAGTGATTGTACATGGTCGTACATGGTGTATTACTGTGAATGATTGTGAATGTGCATGGTTGTGCATGTCTGTGCATGGCTGAGAGTGGTTGTACATGACTGTGCATGGTTATTACTGTAAATGAGTGTGCATGGTTGTGCATGGCTGGGAGTGGTTGTATGATTGTGCATGTTGTGTATTACCAAGAATGATTGTGAATGTGCACAGTTGTGCATGTCTGTGCGTGGTTGGAAATGGTTGTACGTAGTTCTGTGTGGTTGTGGATGGTTCCACATGGCTGTGCATAGCTGTGCATGACCGTGATTGCTTGTAAATGTGCATAGTTGCACATGACTGTGCCGGGTTGTGCATAGCTTTGCACGGTTTTGCATGACTGTGAATGGTTGCAAATGTGCACGGTTGCACATCTCCACATAGCTGTGCATGGCTGTGCATGGCTGGGAGTGCTTGTACATAATTGTGCATGGCTGTGCATGATGGTGAACGGTTCTGAGTCTGCACAGTGGCGCATATCTGTGTATGGATGGGAATGGCTGCGAATATCTATGAATGGTTGTGCATAATTGGTTTTGTGCAGCTTTGAATGACTGTTTATGACTGTGAGTGTTTGTGCATGGTTGTGTGTGGCTGTGAATTGTCTTAACAGTTCTCCTTGTGTGAGCAGGTTTTGTGAGCTTCTACAAACACTGTATTCCTTCACATCCTCCATAATATATGCCACATCTTCATCACAAACCTTACACTCTCCATCTCTCTCTCTTCCTTTTCTCACTCTCTCTCTGTCATTCTCTCTCCTTCTTTCTGCCTCGCCACAAAAGACAGAAAGGATGTGCATCTTGGTCTGTAACTTAATGAAAGCTCAGTCTCAGAGGCAGTAGGTGTGTGCCAGGCTAGAGATATTGTGGGATCCAGTTCAATTGAAACAAAACAACAACTTTTGCTAACGCTCTGCTAGAGATGATTTCCATATTGGATACACGTTGCCAACAACTGAAAGGAGATAAACAAGGTTTGTTATAACTACAGTGCCCTGAGCACTCCGGGAGGAGGTGCAAGGCTCAGCCCTCTGCTCTGGTTCTGTCATCTAATCCCAAGCACGTGGTCAGGTGGGCACTGCTGTGATTCTATAGGTGAGTTTGTATAGCCAGTGGGAGGTCCAGCAGGAATCTGGGGAAAGGTGTCTGGCTGCAGAGCAGCCGGCTGAACCACTATGTCACGGTCCTCACAGGCATTACACCCTCACGTCCATGAAGCATTTGAGTTTCTCAGGGTTCAGGGTATTTTTCAAATACATTTTAATAGTGCAAAAAAAAAAGCCGGTGAATGTTGAGAAATATGTTGGGAATGGGAGTAGTGTTTGTGAAGCTCCTGCTAAACTGGCAACGACTTAGGGCCCCTGAGTCTTGCTCAAGAAAGTAGTATTGGGACCCTCACAGTGCAAGGCTGGGGCCTTTTCAGCACCTGGGGGCTGAGGATCAGGGGCTACAGGACCCCAAGCTGCAGGGAAGACCTCACAACTGCAAACTTCCACTGAAAATGATCCTGTAGGTGGAAAGCCTGTTCCCATCTACCAAGGCCAATTCTTTTCTTCTGTAAACACAACAATATTTGTTGTATGGTTTTAGTACATACTGAATTCTCCAGTAACGCAACTACTTTGAAAATCAAGAGAAGTCAGTACTTTATTTTTTCAGAATGTTATCAAGCCTTGTTTATCATTGAGGAACATCACGCCACAGACAGGAAAATCCTGTCATTACTGGTGTTATTTGATGCAAAGATAGATAGAATTGTTGGTGTATTGGTCAGTATTTGGAACCGTTGCGTTCATGGAAATCCTCTGTATTAGGATGTGTAAATCCAAATATTCTTAGGTAGCTTTTATTTCAAAACACAGAACGTCAAGTCTTCACAACAGGCGGCAAGACGTTGCTTCGCTCCTCTGAAACCCAACAGGCTCGTGTGAAGGAGAGCAGGTGTTTGTCTACTTCACTCTGTTCACACGGTCACGCCCAGGTGCTCACCTACTGAAATACAGGCCATTGTAAATTAATGTCCTTTCATTACGATTTATTTTAATTAATTTCCTATCTTAAATTTAAGGTATAAAATCATTTCTCAGGGGTGTAGATTACTCATACTAGCTGTGACTTTCCTTCCAAGTAAAGGGAGTGACGACGTGTTTGTCATGAAAGCCGGTGGCGTTGGTTTTCGATGGGGTTGGAAACCACAGCGCTGGGGACGCTGCACTGCTTTGCCGTGTTCAGGCGACCGCAAACAGCTGTGTTCAGTGAGGCAGCTCTCCGTGCATGCAGTGGAAAACACACGTGTGTCCAAGATAAATAAATAAATAACCCCTTTGACAAAGTGGGAGCGCTCTCGACAGCTTTCTCCCTCCGCCACCGAAAAGCTGCCAGCTTAATAAAGCCATCAGAGTTTCCACCTTCTGACCCCACAAAGGCAGTGAATAGCTAGAACTTTGACTTTTAATCTAAGCTGCAGCGTTTGAAGAACAAGGAGCTCTCGAAGGCCTCGACGCCCCGCACCCCCGGCCGCTCTCGTCCTTGGGGCTGCACGCCTGCCAGACGTTCGCCATCACAGCACAAGGGCGACTTGCTTTTTGAAAGGAGGCCTCAATCTTGCTGCTTAACCCCAAAGACATTCATTATTTTGAGCCAAAGGATAACAAAAGTGACTTCAGAAATTTTTTTCAGCCTCATCTCTGGAGCACACTTCACCTCCAAACTTCCATTGACTCTGTCTCCCCCAGACACTCAGCAGGAGCCCGAGGACCTTGCCCAGCGCTGGAGCCTCACAGGAAAACAAGGGCAAGCTGTCTGCTGAGCTCTCAGAAGAAAAACATCTTAAAACGCTTTCGGGTGTCAAATCAGTGGGCAGTGGGATTAAGAATGAGGGGGACAGGAAAGAATGGTGAGGTGTCAAGGAAACAATGCCTTCGGTGACACATGGAGGGGACGGTGAGCTTAGAAAACATCAGAAGCTGCTGGAAACCTCCCTGCAGGTGATGGTTTCCAGGCCCACGGGAAGGCAGCACAAGGGTGCATTGTGAGCTGGGAGCAACCGAGGATCCGGAACCCTGGGACCTCCCTAGATGTGCACCCAGGAGCTGGGCTACCGGGAGAACACCCAGCCCGGACACCCAGGGAAGGCCAGACTCAGCAAAGGAAACCCTCAGCCCCATCCAGGTGGGGTCTGGGAAAATGGGGCCCCAGGGCCTGGAGGTCAGGGAACTGCATGGGGAGAGATGGCAGGGAATGAAGACTGGGCCCCAGATCCCCATAGACACTGTGCCAGGCCCACAGCCTGAGGGAGGCAGCTCTCACTCACTGAGCGGCCAGAATGGCATCGAGTGATGTGACTGTCACTGCTGAGCCCCTGACCCACCACTGGGCCTCTGTGGCCACCCCAGGCCCCACCTGCCAACAGGGCTCCTGGTCATGGCTACCCAGGGACGATACTCTTACATCCCCTTTAGGGACTCTTCAAGCTCAACTTCCTCCCACCCAGCCTCCCTCCCTTGGGCCAGCCCCACAGAATTGTAGAGGGGAGGGGGCACTGAGCGCCCTCACCCGTCTCACCCCGTGTCCCCGAAGGGGTTGCGAGCTCCCCAATAGCTGGGAGGGATCAGACTCATCAAACGGACCTGGCATGGGGAGAAGCTGTGACGGCGGAAGCCAGAGTCCAGGGCCGCAGAGTGACCCACCACCCAGCACTCGACACAGAGCCCACCTGCCTGATCCTCCCCACTCCGGGGAACCCCGCTTTACAGATGAGGAAACGGAGGCACTGGAGCTTAGGTGGCCTCTGAGGGCAGGGACGCCAGGGACCCCACCCCCACCCCAACGCCAGGCACTCTCCTGCCTCTCGTGTGCGGGTAGATGCCATGTCTGTGATTGCCCCAGGGCTGCCGGGCAGGAGCTCCAGCCCGGGGAGGGCTGTAGGGGAGGAAAGGGAGACCAAAGGGGACGAGCCATCCAGCCGGCCATGGGGCCTTCAGAAGCCACAGGTGTTTTTACTCAAATCAAATCAATATTATATTTAAATTAACTTTGATCTAATCAGTTGTATCATTCAAGGCTAAGCCAGCAGAAAGGTCCAGGTGGAAGTGAGAAAGGGAGGCGGGCACCAGGCCTGTGGCCCCGGTTGGGCCACCTGCTGTGAGCACAGCCCACTGGGGACTCTGCCTGGTGGAGACAGCCGCTCTCCCCTTTGGCCTCTGTCTCAGTCCCTTTAGGCTGCGGTATCAACATGCTATAAACTGGGTGCCTTATCACAAAAATGTAGTTCTCAGTTTTAGAGCTGGAAGTCCAACACAAAGGCACTGACAGATTTGGTGTCCGGAGAGGGCTTCCTGTTTTGTGGACGAGGCCTTCTCACCGGGTCCTCACACGGGGGACGGGGTGAGGGAGCTCTCCTGGGCCTCTTTCCTAAGGGCACAAATCTCATTCATGGGGGCCACACCTTCATGACTTCATCTGGACTGATCACCTCCCAAAGCCCCAGCTCTGAACACCATCGCCTTGGGGCTGAGCATTTCCCTATATGAGGTTTGTGGGGGACATGAACTAAGAGCATGGCAGCCCCCACCACGCCTGCTGCGACCCCCTGGGATCTCCTCCTCCTGTCCTCAGCTTGCTCTGTGCCCCTTGCTCTCCTGGAGCCCCCCCTGCCTGTTCTCGCTTTCTCTACTCCACACACACAGGCAGAGAGAAGAGCTGGCTGTGGAGGTGAGGTGGGCAGCCACGCAGGGGAATGAAACCCACCCCAAGCTGGGAACAGCGACACCGTGGTCCTGCAGGGCAGGCAGCCCTGGGAGGCCCATGAGGCCTGGTGCACAGGGCACCTTAGAGCTTTCCCTAATGTGATGTCCCCCGGGACGCTCACAGAGCAGGAAAATACATCTGAAAACAAAAGCAAACTTCCATGAGACATCCCCTCCGAAGTGAGACAGAATCGGCAATCTTTCCAGTGCAAGGACCTTCAGGAAGCTTTGGGTGTGTATTAATTCAGATATCGCCGTTATGCTAGTGTCCCCCTGCGCAGTGGGCCTTCCTGCTCCACCTCCGCCTCATCTCCACGCCAGGCTACGATGACCAGGGCAGGGCGTCCGCGCTGCAGGGGCCAGATCGGGGTTCACCTCTACTCCACAGCTGTTTTAAGGTCAAAATTAATTTTTAAATTGCATCAAATTATCTCAAATAAAAACGTGTAGGGACATGCACGTGGCCGCCCAGGCTGTTTCTCAGTGCGTCTTAGAGAAGGAGGGCATTTTCAGCCCAGCCACTGGGACACCTGTTTCCCGTGGTCTTCAGAACGTGGTGCTTCCGTGCGCTGTGTGGACAGAGACAGAGTGTGTTACCTGCTCACACCCCAAACACCAGGCTCCTTACGCTGAAATAATGGCTCTGGCCCATGCCCTGCTAAGCGCTTGGCACAAACTTGGTCCCGGAATAAAATCAGACCTTCATTCCTCATCCCAATGGACATTGCCTGTCTCTGGCCTCTCCACTTTCTTAATGGTTTCTTCAGTACAAAGGCTCAATTGAATGACCCTGCCCGTCATGTCCAAGGTTTGGAATTAAATATACCTAAGTGTAAATCAATAAAAAGGGAATCAAAACTAAAAGGCTGGATTGTTTTTGCAGATCTCTTTGTGCAAAACAGGTTTGCATTGAACCCGGGACCACCTGCGACCCCAGAGCAGCTCCGCCTTCCGGCTTCAGGTACGCCAATGTAATGGAGGAGCTTTGATGAGCAAAGATGAATCACAAGATCCATCAAAATGGAATTATGATTTTGACCCATTCACCTCCAAGAGCGCTGGATAGCAAATTAGAAAATTCGGAATTACAAGTGTTCCATTTTAAACTGCGAGAAATGCTGCGCTGGCCGGCCTCTCCTCTGCCTCTGCTCACTCCAGACTCAGATGACCCCAAGCGTTCACGCCGACGTGGATTTCACATGCATTGCATTCTCAAGCAGTGGGATACGCAAGAAGACCCACAGGCACATTTGGAACCCAGTAGAAGCCCGCTCTCAGGGCCACCAGCACTTCCTCCCTCCAAGTACAAGGCTCCAGAAACTCTGGAGGTTCCTCTGGGCTGGCACCTCTGGGAGGGACCAACCAGCCACCTTTGCCAATCTGTACTGGCGCTAAGCCTCGGACTTGCCAACCCACTACCTCATCTGCAAAACCAGTCTTCAATTTCCTCTTAAGTACCATTGCCTGGTAAATTATTAGCACATCATTTTTTCCAAAAGTGTTTCATGTTTCAACGGTGGCCCCCATAATGCAACATGTTAAGCAAAGGAAGAACTTTCTGATAGTAAAAATGCAGCCACCTGAGCCAACCAGAAGGCTTCCTTGTGCCTCAGGCTGTAAGGAGCTGCAACTGGATGGACATCTCCGGTTGGTTCTATGGACCACTGCCAAATTTCCCGTGGTCAGCTGGAGCCCATACAAGATGGCAGAACTAATATTCTATTCCAGACATTCACAAATCAAAGCGCCAAAGCTGTAGGCTTTTATTTATCCTGCATTGCTATAGGAAATACAGGTTTTGCCTACAGCGAAGCTTAAGCCTGAGTGAGTGGGCACTGGATGCTTAATTTCAGGGTTGAAGGAAACAGTAGCTCAGAAATTGTTTCAAGGTTAAGGTGGGCTGTTGAGAAAGACAGCAAGTGAGAAAAAGGTTTTCACTCATTCATCACAAAATTCAACACTAGTCAGGGTGAACCTTTTTTGCTAAGTTGACCTTACGTGTAAAACATGAATAATAGAAAGAGATCTTTGAACATTAAAAAACAAACAAACAAAACTGACACATTTCTACCTCTTATCTGGAACCTCGGAGTTCTTGAATGCACCTGTCTAAGTGAAGACTAGAAAAGAGCTTGGGAGATGTGGGGGAGTGAAAGTAAATGGAGAATTTGGGGTCAAAAAGAAAAAAATGTGTGTAAGTTTGTGTGTGTGTGTGTGTTGTGGGTGTGTGTGTGTATGTGGTGTGTGTATATTTTCTGTCTGTGGTGTGTGTACGTGTATGTGGGATGTGTATGCATGTTGTATGTGTGTGGTGTGTATGCATGTGTATGTGTATGTGTGATGTGTGTGTAGGATGTGCATTGTGTGTTGTGTGTAGTGAGTGTAAATGAATGTGTATGTGTATGTGTGATATATATATGTATGTATGTATGTGTATGTGTGTAGAATGTGCATGTGTGTTATGTGTGTAGTGAGTATAAATTCATGCGTGTGATGTGTGTAGACTGTGCATGTGTGCTGTGTGTGAATGTATATGCATGCATATGTGTTGTGTGTGGCTATATGTGTGTGTAGAACTTGCATGTGTGTTGGGGGAATGTACATGCATGTGTATGTGTGATGTGTGTATGTGTATAGGATGTGCATGTGTGTTATGCGGGGGGAATGTGATGTGTGTGTGTGTAGTGTCTATGTAGGGGAGGATGTTTATGTATTGTGCATGTGGTGTGTATATGTGTGTGTATGTGATGTGTATGTGTGTAGGATGTGCGTGTGTGTTGTAGGGGAGTGTCTATGCATGTGGATGTGTGATGTGTGTGTGTGTAGTGTCTATGTAGGGGAGGATGTTTATGTGTTGTATGTGGTATTTACATGTATGTGTGTGATATGTGTGGGTGCATATGTGTGTATGTGTGTAGGATATGCATGTGTGTTGTGGGGGCGTATCTATGCATGTGTATGTGTGATGTATGTATGTATAGTGTGTATGTAAGGGAGGATGTTTATGTGTTGTGTGTGGTATTTATATGCGTGTGTGTGTGATATGTGTGGGTGTATATTTGTGTATGTGTGTAGGATGTACATGTGTGTTAGGGTAGTATATGCATGTGGATGTGTGATGTGTGTGTATATTGTCTATGTAAGGGAGGATGTTTATGTGTTGTGTGTGGTATTTATATGTGTGTGTGTGATGTGTGTGTGGGTGTATATGTGTGTATGCGTCGAGAATGTGCATGTGTGTTGTGGGGAGTGTCTATACATGTGTATGTGTGATGTGTGATGTGTGTGTATAGTGTCTATGTAGAGGAGGATGTTTATGTGTTGTGTGTGGTATGTATATGCACGTGTATATGTGATGTGTATATATGATGTGTGTATGTGTGTAGGATGTGCATGTGTTGGGGAGTTTCTATGCATGTGTGATGTGTGATGTGTGTGTGTGTGTATAGTGTCTATGTAGGGGAGGATGTTAATGTGTTGTGTGTGGTATGAGTGATGTGTATATATGCATGTGTCTTGTGGTGTGTACATGTGCATGGTCTGTGTGTGTTTATAACAAATAACCAAATGACTGGATCTCTGTGTTTTGAAACAGGATCCCTTGATTCTGTTTGGAAAATGTTCTTCCTGTGGGCATCAGGATTTCTGTGCCCCAGGAGCAGTGATGGGTCTGTCAAAACCTGATATTTCTCCAAGAATAATTTCAGGTTAAAAAACACAACCATGGTAAGGTGAAGGTCTCAGCAAATGTGAAATAACATCTCACTGCCAGTTCCCATGTCCCAGGCAAAAATTCCTTTAAGTTAATTATATATTATCTGAACCAGTGTGTACATGTTCAGTCTCTTCATATCTGTACACATCTTCTAGCACTTTTGTTCTGATTTCTAAAGAACCTTGACTAATTCACTTTAGCAAGAAGCTAATCCTGCACTGTAGGGCTAAGTATAAAACAAGTGACATTCTCAAATGGTTGACAGAAACGTGCAGGCGAGGGATCATTAAGTGCTCATTAGCCACGTGTCGTCACGTTAACCACGGGGTGTCATACCAATTTTCTCTTCTTTGTCATGAGCCAGCACTGTCCCCCTTTCATGGAGCAAACCACCAGGGTGAGTGCTGCCCACACCCACCCACCTTCCGCTCTGCTTGTCACACAGTGGCCCCTGAGCTCCATTTCCAAGGCCACGGTCTTAGAAGTTCGCGCAGAGGAGGCTGTTAACTGGGCCTGCTGGTAACAGTAGTGAGAAATTGAAATGGTCAAGTACCGGAAAAAATGTATTTTTTCGGGCTATTCAATGTATACAACTGTTTGAACCATGTGTGAATACAGTCATTTTATTTCAACTCATGATTTTAGAATCTTAAAGATGGTCAGGTGACCCACTTAGGATTCCCAGGTTTGTTTTTATTTATTTTCATTTTTTAAATGATATCCATTTTTATTTTAGATTTGGGGGTACATGTGCAAGTTTGTCACCTGGGTATATTGTGTGATGCTGAGGTTTGGGGTACAAATGATCCCCCCACCCAGGGACTGAGGAGAGTACCCAACAGTTACTTTCTCAGCCCTTGCCCCACTTTCTCCTTCCCACCTCTAGTCCTCCCCAGGGTCTACTGTTGCCATGTTCATGTCTATGAGTACCAAAGTTTAGCCCCCACTCGTAAGTGAGAACATACAGTATTTGGTTTTCTGGTCCTGCATTAATTTGCCTAGTGTGATGACTTTTAGCTGCATCCATGTCACTGCAAAGGACGTGATTTTATTCTTTCTTATGGCTGCATAGTATTCCATTATGTATGTGGATTCCATTCTTTATCCAATCCACCATTGAGGGGCACCTAGGTTGATTCCATGTCTTTGCTATGGTGAATAAATGCTGCAATAAATACACGCATATATGTGTCTTTTTGGTAGAATGATTTGTTTTCCTTTGGATATATACCCAGTAATGGGATTGCTAGGTCAAATGATAGTTCTTTTCTAAGTTAAGAAATCTCCAAACTGCCTTCCACAGTGGCTAAACAATTCACATTTCTACCAACAGTGCGTGAGCATTCCCTTTTCTCTGCAGCCTCACCAACATGTGTTGTTTTTTACTTTAATAATGGCCGTTCTCAGATCCACCTACACTAAAAATGGCCCCTAACGTGAATCGGTTGAAAAAATTAGATCCCAAAGATTCTCGATTTTTTCATAGGTGAATTTTGAAGTCTTCTTCAGTATATCCATATTAAAAGGAGATGGCAGAAGCCAAAATAAAAGAATTATGGGCTAACAGGACAACTGGTTTTAAAATAAGCATCAGTTTCATTAAAAAGGGCTAACTTGAAGATAAATCTTTTGAAGATAAATTCTGACTCCAGCTCTCTAAATAAGGTGACCTTGATGAACAGTGGAATAAATCACACCATGGAATTCCTTGAATAACAATTTATAGACTTTAAAAACAATGATAATAAGAATAATGGCCATTCTGAGGGGTGTGTAATGGCATCTCACTGTGGTTTTGATTTGCATTTCTCTGATGATCAGTGACATTGAGGATTCTTTTCACATGACATGTTTGTGGGCCACTTGCATGTCTTCTTTGGAGAACTGTCTATTCATGTCTTTTGCCAACTTTTTAAATAGAGTTATTTGGTGTTTGCTTGTTTAATTATTTATGTTTCTTATAGATTATGGATATTAGACCTCTGTTGGATGCTTAGTTTGGGAATATTTTCTCCCATTCTGCAGGCTGTCTGTTTACTCTGTTGATAATTTCTTTTGCTGTGAAGAAGTTCTGCAGTTTAATTAGGTATCACTCCTCAATTTTTGTTTTTGTTGCAATTTCTTTTAAGAACTTAGTCATAAATTCTTCCCCATGGCCAATGTCCAGAATGGTGTTTCCTAGATTTTCTTCTAGGATTCTTATGATTTGTGGTCTTACATTTAAGTCTTTAATCTATCTTGTGTTGATTTTTGTGTATAGTGAAAGGTAGGGATCCAACTGCACTCTTCTGCATATAGCTAGCCAGCTATCCCAGAACCATTTATTGAATGGGGTGTCCTTTCCCTGTTGCTTATTTTTGTCAATTTTGTTGAAGATCAGATGGCTGTAGGTATGCAGATTTATTTCTGGGTTATCTGTTCATTCTTTTGGTCCATATGTATTTTTTTGTACCAGTACCATGCTGTTTTGGTTACTGTAGTTTTATAGTATAGTTTGAAGTCAGGTAATGTGATGTTTCCAGCTTTGTACTTTTTCCTTAGGATTTCTTTGAGTGTTTGGGCTCTTTTTTGGTTCCATATGAATTCTAGAATAGTTTTTTTCTAATTCTGTGAAAAATGACATTGCTAGTTTGATAGGAATAGCATTGAATCTGCACATTGCTTTAGGCATCATGGCCATTTTAACGATATTGACTCTTCCAAGCCATGAGCATATGTTTCCATTTGTTTGTGTCATCTATGATTCCCTTCAGCAGCATTTTGTAGTTATCTTTGTAGAGATCCTTCACCTCCTTGGTCAGATGTATTCCTCGTTTTTGTTTTTTCGTTTTTTGTGTGTTGTGTGTGTGTGTGTGTGTGTGTGTGTGTGTGTGGCTATTGTGAATAGGATTATGTTCTTGATTTGGCTCTCAGCTCAAATGTTATTGGAAATGCTACTGAATTTTGTACATTGATTTTGTATCCTGAAACTTTTTACTGAGGTCATATATGAGTTCTGAGCCTTTTGGTAGAGTCTTTGGAGTTTTCCAGGTATTGAATTGCATTAATGAGGAGAGATAATTTCACTTCCTCTTTCCTTGTTTGGATGCCTTTTCTTTCTTTCTCTTGCCTGATTGATCTGGTCAGGACTTCTGGGATTCCCAGTTTTAATTCTTAGTCACTCTTAGTTCCAATAGTTGTAGGACTCACAACTGTGAATTTATGAATGTACTCCACAAAGAGTGTCTAGCCATTTAACCATGCTGTCTGCATTCAGTAGCTAGCAGGAATAACAGCTGTTGGACCTGAGCAAACGTACTGGTGGAAATGTAGCTGGGAAACATCTTCAAAGTTTCTTTAACTCTGCTTCCCTGTGTGTCCTGCCAGCTAATGATATTATTTGAAAGAAAAACTGAATTTAAACTCTGCTAACAGAGGCCTATGTGTTTTATACATAGTAGGTCTTGATAAATATTTCTAGCACAGTTTTACATCTAACTCATGATCAATATTTTTCTCCTAGTTTTCCAATTAATAATTCTATGTAAGCAAATATTTTTTTCTTTCACTGCAATGTGACTCCATCCTCATACAACGTATTTTGTATATTACATTAGATTTTGCCAAAATTATTTCTTAAAGCAACATTGAATTCCTTATTTGAATTCAAGAAACTAATACAAAATGGAGCCAGAATATATGGAATTGGTCTTAGTGAACAAACCTGCCCGGATTTTCCAGGCCAGTCTTGGCTGTGGCAGGAAGCTCTGCCATTTTGTGCTACTGGTTTCACAGCCAATGGTGGCCAATACACTGGATTTTATCACAGATAGAAATCTACAATTAATCTGATCCCCTCAGCAAGCATACTTCATAAGAAGACAAGGAAAAGGAGGGAAGGAAGGAAGGAAGAATGTATGGATGGATGGATGGATGGATGGATGGATGGATGGTATAGAAAGCTTTTTAGGAGATTCTCTTAATCAAGCAAATCTTTTGCTTTCCCCAAAGAGACAGCATTACTCCTTGGCATTTCACTTTTGTCACCAACACTTAGAATTTCTAGTAGAGGGATCTCTGTAATGCAGAGCTAATATGGACCATTGAGGTCAAGGTTAAGGCATTCAGGAAGGCACCCTGCATTTTCTTGCTGGTCTTCACAGACTTCTGTGGACCCTCCCTGGGCAGGAAGTGCCATTGGCCATGATCCTGCTGTGACCCTCCATGCAGCATCCAGGTTCTTTCTGCCTTTAAAGGCATCAGCATAATGTCTCTACAATTAATCTGTAAAGCTGCAGAAATTTGTGATTCTGGCACAGTTAAGCGTTCCCAGTATCGCTATTTAAAGCTTTCTAAAGACAAAAGTAAAGAAGACAATTATACAGATTGCAGAGACCAGAGTAAGAGGAGCTTGGAGAGAAAGAGAAACTCAGAGAGCCAACAACAATATAACATAAACAGTTCAGCAAATAATAGTGCAACTCCCAGCTAATAGAATGGTTTAACACCTGAATACGTTCACATGCCTGATTAGGCACTTACAACATCCACGCATAAAGGAAGATTACAAGTTGTAATATGCCTTTGCAAGCAGCAGCACAGTAACCACTATTTGTGTACTTCCCCAATTACATTCCTTTAATGCTTTCATTTAGAAAACAGTTCACATTATAATAGCCAACATCACTTCTGTTTTTAAAACAACTGGTTGTATGTATATTGCCAGATTATGGGTCTACGGGATACTTTCATAAGAGAAAACAATTACCAGCGTGCTTGGAGAAGGATCTTTAACTGGGGAGTCTGGTGACATAGGGACGCACGGCCGTCCCTTCCTGCTGTGCCAATGTTTCCCAGTGGGTTGAACAGCCCATTTTTTCCTCTCTAGTTTTCTGTGAGTAGAGATTTGTCTCGCAGACGTGAAAGCCCGACAGCGTGGCCTGTCCAGCTCCGTCCTTGCTCCCCGTGTGCTCCGTCCAGCGGCGCCATCCTTCCAGGCCACCGCACCCACCGGGGTCTGCATGCTGGTTTGTCACCAGCTATTCTGTGGCAAAGGCCTCCAACGCACCCTCCCTACCCAAATCCCAGCACTCTGCTGATCCTGGGCTGCGCAGGGTCTCCCCTGGGACCCAAACATGTCAGAAACCAAGGTGCAGTCAGCAACAGCAACAGAGCCTTGGAAACAAAAGCCAGACAAACACAAACACCACCGCCAGGACCAGAGCAAGCCAGGCGCTGACGCCCAGCAGGGAGCAACAGGAAACTCCAGGTGGAGGCCGGAGGAGCCTGGGCAGTGCTGGGGCTCACAAAGCCACACCCCAACCTGGCTGGGACCTGCTGAGAGGCCCAAGGAGCTGCTCCGGGCCCCTCTGGCCCGGTCTCTGCCCCTCCCGGTGTTAGGAGGGGCTGTCTCTGGAATGAGTCATCTGCCTACCAAGGCAGCTTCAATGCAGTTGTCTCACATCTTCCTCCCTGGGCATCTTATCCATGAGCAGGACAGATCGACCCTCTGGGAAGGGAGGAGACAGGGGTGCCCACACCTGGACTTCTCATCTGTCCTTCCAAGGGCAACTTCAAGAGAGGTTTGGTGGGACTTGATTTGCACAGTGAGGTGACCTTTCTTCCGGTGCAGCTCCATCCCCCACCTTCCCACCTCCACCTCCCGGGCTATTCGCTTTGCTCTGATGATGTATTTACCCTCAGAACTATCCCCCTCACCAACCCCTCCCTCCGCTGTGGAAAAGAGCCTATCAGCCTCTGCGCTGTGCGACACATTTAGAAATCACTGCAATTCCCCCAGGCGCGTCATGAACTGCATGCGCCCATTCTCTGATCAGTTGGCCTCTTGTCAGTTGATTTTGGGGCAAACCTTCAGAGGGTGGGTAATGGGGAAGTGAGCCCGCGGAGAGGCGGGCACAGCGAGGGCACCGCCCCAGGCAGGTGCGGCCTGAGCTCTGGTTCTAGGTGGAGACGCTGAGCCTGGGAAGTGAGGTCTGGCAAGGCGGGTGGAGTCGGCATGAACCTAAGGAGGGCCCGGCCCCATGGCCACACACCAGCAGTGCGGCAACCGGGAAGCCGCAGAGGGGGGCTGGGCCCAAAGACGGCTGAGGGTTGTGCTTTGACAGCCAAGTTCCAGGTCAGGGACAGTGGGCGCTGAGGGATTCCAGGGCTTCACGGATCTGCTCAAAGGACACAGTTTCTCCCAATGTCCCAGGGAAAGATGACAGCTGAGGGAGGGGCTTAGAAAGGAAGCCAAGACCATAAACAAGCACGCCTCCCTCCCATGCATTACCTCACTGCTATGCACGGGTTCTGCGCCGACGGTTTCACGCGCTGTGGCTCTAACCCCCAGTGAGATGGTATTTGGAGCTGGGACTTTAGGAGTGAATTAGGTTTAGATGAGGTCATGAGGGTGGGGTCCCCATGATGGGATTCCTGTCTCCATAAGAAGAGGAACAGGTCAGGGTCCTCTGTCTGCCACTTGAGGACACAGCAAGGGGGCTGCTGTCTGCACATCAGGGAGAGAGCCCTTGTGAGGAACTGAATCTGCCAGCACCTTGATCTTAGACTTCCAGCCTCCAGAACTATAAGAAATCAATGTCTATTGATGAAGACACACAGTCGGTGGCATTTTGTCTCACAGCCTGTGATGACTGAGACCCTCACCTAACACCATAAAGGGGTGTGGTAAGAACACAGCACGAAGGGCCCAGCTCCACCCTCCCTGCACCCACACCTGTGCCCTCCCACTTCCACCCCTTAGCCCTGGCTAAGCCCCACGCACCATGATATGTGAGCAAACACCAAACCATCAGAAGCTGGGAAGCACTCAGGCCCAAGACCTGATGGCCTCTGCTCCTTTTCCACCATGGCCCGAACCACCCTACAGGGAGAGGCACAGGGTCTGCATCTCCGCTGCCCCAGCTGAGAGCCAACTGCTGTAAGTGAATGAGAATAGCTGAGTGAGCCCAGACCTGAAAACCTGCCCAGCTCAGCCTAGCCGACATTGCTGGCCTACAGACTCCGAGTCTGATAAATACATATTATCTTAAGCCACTGAGTTTTTGGGTGGTTTGCCATGCACATTATAGTGAAAACAAATGGCTTAGACCAGTGGGAGCTATCAGCTCATTGGCTCAGAGGGCTACGTGACTTGCCTGAGGTCATCAGCTGGTAAGTCGCTGACCAGGAATTAACTCAGGCTGGGGTGACCATGCTGAGTGCTTGGCCTAGTGCACACTGCCTCCCAGAGCCTAACCCACCGTCGACACCTGTCCTGCAGACCCGTGCCCTCAGAGACGCATGGATTGCACTAGAGGAAAATGGGAGCCGCCTCTGTTTCCCTGCTCTTCCCGCCGAGGACACAGACAGCCCCAGACACGGCCCGCAAGACAAACAGAAGAAGTCTCGGAGAGGTGGAAGGAAGAAGGCATGCCCGCTGGGGACCTTGAATAGGGGGACAGTCCAGCAGGGAGTTCCCTGGGTTTTCCTTTTGCCTCATGTCTCCCAAGTGGATGCTGGAGAAGCTGGCAGCACAGAAATGGCCACGGATTCAGACCAGAAAAGGCTCCAGAAAAGCCTCCCCTCTGCGGCCACAGGACCCATGAAGCAGCAGCCCTGCAGGACACAGTAACTCCTCTCCTCCAGCCAGACACCACCGAGCTGGGGCCCTGTGCCCACCGCTCCAGCAGAAGTCAAGTGGGGGCCCGGAACTCTGCCCTCGGCACACTCCTCACGAGATGCCCCAAACCCCTCTTTGGGTGGCATGGGAACAGGCTGATGGGGGGACTTGGACTTCCACCCCCACCTGGTGGTAACAAGACCCAGGATGGTGACGGGGAGGCAGCAGAGAGTGGGAACTCTCATCACCCCCCAGCAGTCATGACACCATCCCCACTGCAGTTTCACCTGTGGCCATGTGGGACCAAGCACGAGGCACTCCTGCTCTGCCCCTGACAGCAGTGCAGAGGAGCTCCATCATGCCAGCATCAGTGAGGGCAGAGAGGGAAGCTGGACTTCCACTCCCAGAATGCCAGTGACACGATGGCACCTGCCCACACCAGGGTCAGAGGAACCTGCTAAATGGCAAGATGCGGGTAAGACGCAGAGTCTCACAATACGATGCGCAAACCGAACAAGCTTCCATCAGAAACCACTTGTCATCTCAAGAACTAGGAAAATCTCAGATGGAATAAGAAAAGACAACTAACTTAGGCCAACACCAAAATAACACAGATGTGAGAATTATCTGACAAGGGTCTTAAAGCCGTGATTACAAAAATGCTTCAACAAACATTCACAAACACTCTTGAAACAAGTGAAGAAATAGAAAGTCTCAACAAAGAAATAAAAGGTTTCAGCAAATAGTAGAAAATAAAAAGAACTAACTGGATATTCTAAATCTAAAAATACAATATCCAAAATTCTGAAAAACACTAGATGGGATCAGTGGCAGCATAAAAAGACAAAATAATCAGTGATGCAAAGATAAAATGATACACATTTCTCAATGTAATCCACTATAGTAGCACGCTAAAGAAAAAGAATTGCATGGTCATATAAATTTATGCAGAAAAAAAATGACAATTTTCTCCAAAATGATACATATGGTTAACACAATTTTTATCAAATTCCAGCTTGTTTTTCACAGATATAGACAAGATTTTCCTAATATGTAACATGGAAAGCCAGAGGAAGAGGGGTAGATAAAACAGGTTTGAAAAGTAATACTAAAGTGGAAGTGATTGCTCTTCTCATCTCCCAGACTTTAATGTCGCTTCAGCAGTAAGGACGACGCAGCGCTGGAGAGGCATAACACGCAGATTAACAAACAGCAGGGAGAGCCCGAAAATAGCCCCACGCACGCATGGCCAGCTGGTTTTTAACAAAAAGCCGAAAGCAAGTCAATGGAAGAAGAACAGAGCATGAATTTAATAAGTCTTATCATGGAAATATCCAGATTTTTTTTTTGAGATGGAGTTTCACTCTTGTCACCCAGGCTGGAGTGCAATGGCGCATCTCAGCTTGCTGCAACCTCTGCTTCCCAGGTTCAAGCGATTCTTTTGCCTCAGCCTCTAGAGTAGCTGGGATTACAGGCATGTGCCACCATGCCCAGCAAATCTTTGTATTTTTAGTAAAAACAGGGTTTCACCATGTTGACCAGGCTGGTCTGGAATTTCTGACCTCAGGTGATCCACCCACCTCAGCCTCCCAAAGTGCTGAGATTACAGGATTGAACCACTGCAACCAACCCAGAATAATTTTGGACTAAATGTCTGGGTACCATGGCCCAGAGAAGCTGACATAAATTTAATCATCACAGGGTCCAGTGGAATCACAAGGTCCTTATTAGTCAAGAAAAAGGCAGAGACAGAGTGAGAGATGGGGAGACTTTGCCGCTGGAGAAATGTGCGCGGCCTCTGGACGGTGGAGGAGACGAGGAGCCAGATTCCCCAGAGCCCCCAGAGAAAATGCTGCCCCTCGGCACCCTGGCTTTAGCCCTGAGGTGCAATTTGGACTTCTGGCCTTCAGAACTGATAATAAATCAATGTTATTCTAAGGCGCTAAATGTGCAGTAATTTGTTGGAGAAGCAGTAGGAAACTAGCTCAGGTGTGAACAGACATGTTCTCCAAAGGGTCCACAGGTGGCAAGCACGCAAGAAGATGTGAGCGAATTAAGACGACACTAAATATAATTGCCACTATACTCCTATCGAGCAGCTAAAGTGCAAGAACAGCCAATAGCAAATATGGACAGGGACAGCGAGAAGCTGCATTTTGCATGTGTTGCTGGTGGCCATGTAAAATGAACCAGAGACACTGGAAATAGTTGGACACTTTCCTGAAAAACTGAACCTACACGTGCCACACGACCCAGCAACTGCACTGCTGGGCATGAATGCCAGGGGAGTGAAAACTTAGGTCCACGCAAACCCATGCACAGTTGTCTATATTAGCTTTATTTGAAACAGCTCAGACAAAAAAGGATCAAAGTGTTCCTCAGTGTAACAACAGATAAGCAAAGTGTGGTGCAGCTATGCCACGGAATGCCTGCTGCTCAGCCACGAAAAGGCACTGTCGACGCAGCCGGCAACCCGGATCCACGTCAAGGGCATTAGGCATAATGAAAGCAAAGCCCATCTTACAGAAATCGCCCTTCTGTAGAATATTCCCACATGACAGAATCACATACAAGGAAAACAGCTGGGTGCTGCCTGTGGGAGGACAGATGGGCTTCTGTGACGGAGATCTCATGGATGTGCAACTGTGTCAATTGCAGCTGTGGTTATGCAAATCTACACGTGATAAAAAGACGGAACCACACACACACACTTCACCAGTAGAGGCAGTCCTGATGTATTAAAGTTCAACTTACAACTGTTTGACTTTATGATGCAACCAAAGCTATATACATTCAGTAGAAACTGCACTGTGAGTTTTACCCTTTCCTGGCACTCTAGCCTGGGTGACAGAGTGAGACCCTGTCTCAGGAAAAAAAAAAAAAAAAGGACGTGAATAAAGTTACTCAAATCCTAAAAAACTGCAACTTGAGACTTGGACCCTTTCTGAAAGAACAAAGGTTTAAAAAACCAGCCTTAATAACATGAGCACTGGGATCTGGAACCACTTTGGCTGACTCTGGTGAACTTTGGCTCCATCCAGGATTACACAGACACCACCAAACAAGGAAATGGAGTTGAGCCCTCGGTCCGTGGCATGGACCTTGGTTCACTACATTTAGCAAAATCCCAGTGGAAGGAAGACCAGGCCAAGCCATTCCTGCAGAGATCGTCCCTCTCCACACTCACACTTATTCCTCCTTCCCACCATTCATCCCAGGACCACCAAGCTCAGCCCTCAAACTCTTGCTTAGAGTAGGGTGGGTAGGACAGTGAGGGGGAAACAAACGGCCTAAAACGTTGGAGGAGGGACAAATAGTTGCTCATCACTTTGCAGAGCAACTGGAACATTGGGAGAACTTTCCAAACACAAGCGAGATGAAAAGAAATACACGACAATTCTGCAAACATCCTAAAACATATCTATATAAAATAAAGGAATACCAAGCAAAAACACACCAAAATAACAACACGAAAGAAAACTAGCTCTAAAGGCAGAAAGCTATGGTATAACCAGCAAGCTGTAGAGCTCAAAGATGAGATTTTACAAACACAAAATAGAATTGGATGAAAACAAAGTTATTGAAACACATTCAGGACCTAAACTGTTACAAACAGCAATGATATGATGACAGAAACAGCAAGAGACAAAATAAATACTTCTATAAATTATTACCACAGATAAAAACACAGTGAATACAGATTAAAAAAAAAAAGACAAGAGGGTTACAGCAAGTAAGGAAAGGCTAGTGGCTAAGGAAGGCAGATAAAGAAGGTCCAGTGTAAGGAAATAGGTGCCCCAGGTACAGAACCAGAGAGCTGGATCTGATGACGTATTCAAAAACGTGAGATTAAAAAGTGCCTGAAGTGAATCGAGATTGGGTCTGCAGATCAAAAGGATATGCCTTCTTTCCGGGAAGTTTAACAGAGAACAGAAACACCAAGGTAAATCCTAATTAAGCTATTTAATTTCAAGATAAAGAAAGAGGACTTCACACAGCCAAAGCAGATTGCCTGCAAGAGGGGTCCATCTCAGGTTCCCACAGAGTACTCCACACAGCACTCAGGATCTACAATGGGGAGACTGTAACAACTCTTAGGGAAGGAGGGCTGGCCCGTGAATATTGCTCCCCACCTAGTGATTGTTAGATTCTAAAGTCAACGCTTAAGTACTCAGGTCTGAAGAAGTCCTGGGATAGTGCACCCCTGAGCTCTTCTTAGAGGAAATAAAAAGTTCATGGCCAATTAACACTGAACCAAAAGAAAGCAGGCACACAGTGGGGAGGAGGGAAGTGAGAGGAAGGGGAGAGTGAAGTCGTTCTCATCTTTCAGATCAGGAAGTTGGCTGTTCCTGTGTAAAAGTGACACTCATACATGTTTTAAAAATGCATTGACTCCAAATACCTAAGTTTTTCCCCATGTCTCCTCCTCTCCTTAGACAGAGCTCTGAGCAACGACTCACAGAGAGGAAATACTGGATGTTCTTCAATTCCTTCAGTTGTGCTTCAGGCTTTTTTCCCCCATTAAATCTGAGTAAATTCGATGAATTATTTTTGTTGCAGGAGTGAGGTGGTGTGTTCCCACCTTTATTACCTTATATCCAACCACTCTGCAGGTTGTCTGTACACACAGGAGAGTTCCTCACACCATGTCTGTCTATCCATCTGCCCACCGGCCTGTGCACGTAAACGTAAACGAAGAGGTGTCTTCCTCGATGTTAACCCGATATTCATGGAGGTCGTGGCTGTGGGGGAACTGGGCCATTTTTAAATTTTCACCTTTTTATAGTTTCATTGCTTAAATTCTCTATAGTGAGTATGCATTATTACACTATTTATAAAAACAAAACCACGATTTTTCAAAATTTAAAACATCAAAGGCAAATATTCTAAGTTGCTAACAGTGCTAATTTTGGGCAATGGAACTAAGTATGTTTGCATTTTTCTTGTTTTGGTTTTTTTTCTGAGATGGGGTCTCACTCTGTTGCCCTGCCTGCAGTGCAGTGGTGCAATCACGGCTCATTACAGTCTCTACCTCCACAAGGTCAGGTGATTCTCCTACTTCAGACTGCTGAGTAGCTGGGACTACAGGTGCACACCACCATGCCAAGCTAGTTTTTGTATTTTTAGTAGAGACGGGATTTCACCATACTGGTCAGGCTGGTCTAGAACTCCTGCCCTCAGGTGTTGCACTCGCCTCAGCCCCCCAGAGTGCTGGGATTACAGGCATGAGCCACCATGCCTGGGTTTTTTTTTTTTTTTTCTGAGATGGGGTCTCATTCTGTTGCCTGGGCTGGAGTGTAGTGGCACAATCATGGCTCACTACAGCTTCTGCCTTCCCAAGGTCAGGTAACCTTCCTACCTCAGCCTTCCAAGTAGCTGGACTACAGACATTTGCCACCATGACTGGCTAATGTTTGTATACTTTATAGAGACGAGGTTTTGCTGTGTTGCCCAAGCTGGTCTCAAACTTCTAGACTCAAGCGATCCACCCGCCTTGGCCTCCCCAAAGTGCTAGGATAACAGGTGTAAGCCACTGGACCTGGTCTTGTATTTTTCTTTTAATTTATAAAATTTTTACATCTCCAAAAATTAAAATAATAATGAAGTCTTGTTTATTTAAAAAGAGCCATAAAGAGTTCCTTCCTCTTTTCCCTGGAGGATTCAGGGAACAAATCTCTGTTGGCACATGATAGAGACAATCTCTGAACTGAAATGCAACCATGGAGAAAAGAACTTCCAGGAGTCATATGCGCTGCTATGACAGTTATGCAAATGAATTAAAGTCTCCATTCAAAGAAACTGGTATAAATAGATTAATTTGTTCAATTCCCTTCTGGTTTTAATGTTGCATGCAAATAAAAATGCAAAGGGAATTATGTGTAAAATTGTTGCTAAAAGACAGCAAAGAATAGGAAATATAAATTTGCCATCAACCTCCCAAGGTTTGGTGAGAGATTCTTCAAACTAGAATCTCATAAAGCAACGATTAAAAACCTACCAGACACTCTGGCCTCTTCTTTCCAACTAGCTAAACAAATCTGTGAAACCAGGAGGCAGACACTGTGAACTAAGCTAGTCTGACTACTGCGTTTCAGTGCTCAAATCTGTTCCGCCCTGTGCATCTGGGTTTAGTTTGACTTGTTTGGTGCAAGAAAAGGCTTGTTGCATTGGGGCTTACTCTCCTTTCTGCTGTGACCAAGCCCAGGCTGCCTGCTAGAGGCAGAGAGACCACATGGAGGGAGGCCTCAGCCATCCCAAGCCCCAACCTCCTAGCCGAGGCCCCAGGCATGTCCATGGGCCACACTAGGCCAGCAGCCATCAGGGCCAACCAAAGAGGTTGTGAACAATCACATGTAGGCTGATGTTTTTTTCTTTTTTTTTTTTAATGGAGTTTGGTTCTTGTTTCCCAGGCTGGAGTGCAGTGGCACAATGGCTCACTGCAATCTCCGCCTCCTGGGCTCAAGCAATTCTCCTGACTCAGCCTCCCAAGTGGCTGGGATTACAGGCATGTGCCACCACACCCAGCTAATTTTTGTATTTTTAGTAGAGATAGGGTTTCACTACGTTGGTCATGCTGGTCTCAAATTGCTGATCTCATGATCCGCCCACCTCGGCCTCCCAAAGTGCTGGGATTACAGGTGTGAGTGCCACGCCCGGCCACATGTGGGCTGTTTTAAGTCACCGAGCTTCAGGCAGCCTTGACAATGATTCCTTCCTCGACCAAACCATCCAGGCTCCTTAGACTCCTCTTCTCAATGAGGCCTCATCCCCAGCCCTGATCAAATTCCTCGTCCTTTACCCTGAGGTCAAAGTCCCTGGCCTGCCGTAGCCAGATGTCCTCCCTTGGTGCAGTGGGTGTCGTTTGACAGGCAGTGGTGCAGGGTTCTGCTGTCATGGGAGCTCTGGCTTGGGCTTGGGATGGCTGAAGCCTCCCTCCATGTGGTCTCTCTGCCTCTAGCAAGCAGCCTGGGCTTGGTCACAGCAGAAAGGAGAGTAAACCCGAGGCAACAAGCCTTTTCTTGCACCAAACAAGTCAGCCTCTTAGGCCCAAACGGCCCCAGGATGACACTTTGAATAGCAAGAGTCTGGTTTATATAGGCGAGCATCTCGTTTGGACCATTCAGTAACTCATAGTGGGACTTGGAACCCACAGCATTTCTGCAAATGTCAGCCATGCTTGTGCCTTTATGGACATGCTGAAAATCTGAAATATCCTCCCCATGCCTCAAGGTAGAATGGCTACCACTGGAGCTACCAAGGGGAAAACCTGAACAAAAATGTGCTGTGGGTCCCCAGACCAGCAATAAAAAAATTAAAGAGCCAGAGATCCCCAGTGGGCCAGCCAACCTTAGGGTCCCGAGCAGGGCTCAAGGCCCTTGTTAGTCTTGTGCATCCAGGACCAACTGATACTGCTTGGCTCTGTCTTCACCCAATCATCATCTTGAATCATGATCCTCATACTCCTGTGTGCTGAGGAGGGACTTTGTGGGAGGTGATCAGATCATGGGAGTGGATTCCCACATGCTGTTCTCGTGATACTAAGTGAGTTCTCACAAGAGCTGATGGTGTTGTCAGTGTTTGAGAGTTCCTCCTTCATGTACTCTCTCTCCTGCCTTCTTGTGAAGAAGGGGCCTGCTTCCCCTTCCATCATGATTGTAAGATTCCTGAGGCCTCCCCAGCCAGGCGAGACTGTGAGTCAATTAAACCTCTTTTCTTTGTAAATTACCCAGTCCCAGGGGAGTTCTTTATAGCAGTGTGAGAACAGACAAACACACCAGGCCTCTCTACCACAGAGCTGGGATCTGAGGGGTATCTACCTGGGGCCCCACCCATGGCCCAGTCTAGACCAGTCTAAGCCCTGGATGTAGGCGTAGGTCCAGGGGTGAGATGGGATCCAGGGGAGCCAATCAGTATGACTCCTTTGGGGTTGTATCACTGCACTGATGGAGAAAGCTCTGGAAACTCTAGGATAGCGAGTTGGGAGAGTGATAACATGGGAATGCAGCCATGTTCTCCTCTTGTGATGAAAGCCTCACTGCCAGGGAGAGATTGGGCTGATGCCGAGAAAGAAGGTGTGGGGGCAGGGAGGCTGAAGCCTGGAGTCATCTGTCCCCTGTTCTTCATGACCCCAGAATTTTGAGGGTAGGGGAGAGCAGGTGGGACATGGGGCTGTTGGCCTCTGTTCCTGAGGGGTCCTTTGAGAGGTGATTAGACCCCCTGGACATGCTGGGTCTGGCACTTGTTCTGTCATTCAACGACCTCCCCAGCATCCTGCAGACACACCTCTTTCCATGGAAGCAGATTTTGTTGACTTTTGGCCACTGGCCCATTAAGTCCTGATGGGTATCTACCCCTTCAGTCCTCAGGGTGCTCGGGGCATAGGAAGTCACCAGAACAGGCAGTAAGAGAGAGTGGTCTCCTTTAGACCCCCACCCGCCTCCTCCCTCCTTCTCAGTCAGACTCTGGACAGAAACCCTGCCCACCCCAAGGAAGATGCCAGTTCCCTTCCTGGTCCCTGGACATGACCTCCCCAACAGGAGGACCCAGCTCTGCTCCTGGTTGTGATGTCACAGGTCCTGATGTTCCACAGTGTCCTGGAGACCAAAAGTGGGAGCTGCAGACCCTCAGAACCCTTCTCCTTCAGCTGGAGGGAGCATGGCAGCGAGCCAGGGAGCTGGGGCCCTCTGCTTTGTCCTCTTGCTGTGCTGCTGGCAGGAAACTGAGCTCCGGCCAAGAACCGTGACTCCAGGTAGGGCCCCGAGGGGATGCTCAGCAGAAAGAGAACCGAATCAGGTGGACGGTGGCCCCTTCTCCCATGGGTTCCTCTTATTCCTTACCTATGCAAATTTACCACTGATTCCTTGGGGAATGAATGTAGCTGAAAAGTCTTCCTATCTTCCAAGACCTTTTAAAATCTAGATGTCCATGGGAGAGTTGCATATGTTACTTATTTTAACTTTTTATTATGGAAAATGTCTAACTTGGAAGAATATCATGAATCTCCATGTGTTCACCCCCAGTTTCAATTATTGTGCACATTTTGGTTTTTTCCACATGCACACAACACACATACCACATACACACACTTTTCTTGTTTGGGAAGTATTTTAGCACTGTCCCAGATGTCTGACCACGTCATGTAAAACATTTTCTTGCTAAGAGATAAAAGCATTATCCACAGTGTCATCATCACATTAACACAATTACCAAAAGCCTTTATAGCAACTCATACCAGTTAAAACATATTTGTGACGTTTGTTAAAGTTGGGCAGGCGGACTTCACTCAAAGCAGGCTGCTACCATGGTGTCTCACGGTAGCAGTGAGTGGGCTCCACTCCAGATACAGGGAGAGTGACGACCTGCAGCCGAGGATCAGGGCGGGTCCATGGATGAACATTGCTAAGAGGCAGGAGAATTCTCTGCTGAATTGACCTACAGGAGCCCAGGCCTGAAAGCAGGCCAAGGCAATCGAAGATGGAGGGGGGAGGAATTTGATCAGATATCATGGGTGAACAGGCCAAGATAGGGGGATTTCCACCAAAAGACGTCACAGTTTTCCTACTAAAAATGGAAATAAAGCAGACAAAGACAGAAGCTAGGTCAGAGCCCAGTGAAACAGAAGACTCGGAGGGCCTGGCATGAGGCAAGTCAAGGAACAACGATTTCTTGGTCCCTCTGCTTGTTCAAGAAAGAAGAGACATTCTTTTTCCCTTTGAACAAGATAAGTTCATCGTTCATCTGGTGGAGGATATTTGCTGGGTGGTACAAGTAGTCAGGAATTCAGTGAGGGGGATGTCTATGAAAAAGAGAAGAAAAAGATGTGTGGTTGGAAACCCAGTTCCCGAATGCAGAGGGCAGTCTTCAGATTTCTGGATTTGGGGCTCGAGGCATCTTCAGACAATGGGGCAAGGATGGATTTCCTGGTTTACAGGGGGCATGTCCTCGGTGGCGTCATGACCATTGGAGCCACAGTCATGGTTACGCTCGGAGCAGAGTGTGGACGTGTCCAATTTCAGCCCACAGGGCCTTTTCAGATGGTCCCATGGAAGGATTGAGTTGTCGGACTTTAGTTCTCAGTAACACTCAGCAGGAGAGAAGGACTGGAAACGTCACCCTGGGGAGTTATAGCCAGACATTGAAGGACTCCAGAAGACTTCAGGATCCAGCCCCTTTTATGGGTAGATAACGAAGTAGAAAGCAAGGTGGTGTTTACCAAAAGGTTAAAAAAGTAGAATACTGAGGGTGTGCTATCATTTTTCATTAAAACATAAAATTCAGCTCTATAGTCATCCCCTTTTTTGATCAAGATAATCAAAGTAATGTTATTCTTGTCTGAAAAATAAATCATGTCTTACAAGAGTTGGTCTGATTATTTACGTAAGTGCAGCAAGAATGGTAATGGACCACATAAACTGAGTTTTCTCTGCTGGAGCTTTTTATAAGGAATCTCAGATTAGATTTTTAAAAGCTTTTTGAGGCTAGAAAGCACGGCCAAAAACTCACCATCAGACTTCACTTGTGGCACCTAAAGACTTGGGTGAATTTCTCCCTCGGAAGGACTCGAGCTGTCCCAGAGTTCCTGGATCTGCCAGGAAGTGACCTTCTTCACTCATCTGTGGGACGTGGGACCCTGTGAGCCAGGTACCAGCTCAGTTTCTCCACCTCCATCAAATCAACCTCAGTTTTTAAAAACTGTCTGGTCACATCTGATTCTGTGTATTAATCTCAAATATGACATTCCAGGCAAAGCCTTAGTAATATAACCAATGTTTCCAATTGTGTCCTGTTGCAAGGAGAATCGATTTTTGTTAAACTAATGCAAACAATTATATGGTCCTGAAAATCTTAATATCCAAATTCTAGAGTGATCAGGTGGTGCAAAAAATATAAATGCTTCATTTTTGTTTATGAAAGTGTAATTACCAAATTGTTGTAAGTTATACATAGCCTAAGAGAAAATAGAAGCAGAGAGTTCTTCAAATCTAAAACCCAAAACATTAAAGAACCAAAAATATTTCAAAGAAAATTCAGAAAAATTATAATTAAATCCCACATAATTAATTCTTGTTCTACTTGATCTTGGGTTAGCAGGTTTATAAATCCATCAGTTTCTCCCTTAGTTCTGGAAATGTTTACTCAGTCCCGTCTAATGGTGCAGTCTTAGCAGCATCGGGGTACTTGGCAGAGTCTTATAGAAAAATCTCCTTGAAGACAAAGAATTTTTGGACTGTAGCTGATTGCAAAAGCTTTCAAAAAAGCATCAGAGTAAAACGATAACTGTCAAGAATGACAAAAGACACAAAATGACCACATTCAAGACCTGATGAGAGTTCATTATGTGCAGTTGACAAGGAAAGTTGATTGTTTCTGTGACATACAACATTGCATGACAATAATGGAAATTAGGACTCATAACTTTATACCAGGACACATCATGAACAGTAGGACAGTGAAAACCTCTAGGAATTTTATATGATTTCTGAAACACTTATATATGCATACAAATACAATATAAAGAAGGTTAAACATCCCTTCTTATTTGGCAATGCTTTATGTAATTTAACGTATCAAATAAAGCTAATTCCTTTAACATCTTTCTTTTCACCAAGTGAGAAAACAAATCCTTTGAGATTTTCTAGGGGCTCTCTGGGAAATCTCAAAATTAGTTTGAGGTCAAAATTCTTCATTTTTAATTTGACTGATGAAGTTGTCAAAAATTAAAAAAGGTTTGAATACTTGGTTAAATAGGATCATAATTTACTATGAAATGGTAGTTATCCATTTAGGTTAAATGAAAATAAAGAATTTTTAAAGAAAATATAGAAAGTAGCAGTTTTTTTAAAAAAATTAGCTCTTTCAATATTGAGAAGACTCCATTTTCTTAAGTAATCAAAAACATGATAAAGAAAACATGAAACACAAGAAATATTTGATAAGACACAGAATCTTTCTTTCCTAGTAAGACTACTCAACAGGTAAGAGAAAATAACCTCTTAAAATCTCTCAAGAACAGACCAGGCTGGGCAAGGTGGCTCACACCTGTAATCCTAGCACTTTGGGAGGCCAAGGTGGGCAGATAACCTTAGGTCAGTATTTCAAGACCAGTCTGACCAACATGGTGAAACTCTGTCTACAAAATCAGCCAGCATGGTGGCGTATGCCTGTAATTCCAGCTAATTGGGAGGCTGAGGCATGAGAATCCCTTGAACCCAGGAAGTGGAGGTTGCAGTGAGCCAAGATCGCACCATTGCACTCCAGCCTGGGCAACAAGAGTGAAACTCCATCTCAAAAAAACAAATGAACAAAAAGAACAGACCAATAATTCAAGAAAACTTTGACCTTTTATCGGAGAGAGAAAATCAAACTCCAGTACTGCATTGCTACATTACTGATACTAAAGCTTATCTAAAAAAAAATTATAATAAAATTCACTTATTCTTAGTGCAACTTGACCACATAAGATTTTTCCCTCTCTGTTTTCTCAGAGAACGATTCCATCTTTCCATGCTCATTTAGGCGTTTTGTCCTTCTTTTCCTCTTCCTGAGAAAAACCTTTAAACTATTTTAGGACAAAATTACTCATCCTTTTCTTCAACAAAAACACATTCTTCATAACTTACATGCTTTATTATCAAAAACAGATCCTACTTTCCTTTCTACTTTGCACAGGAAGTTGTTTTATTTTTCTCCCTCATCATTTCTAGTAGTTTTAATTACACATGTTGATTACAATGTTCAACAAGGGAAACTGGAAGTAGACAGTTGTGAATCGTCTGCCACATAGAGCATTCTGTGACAAAATAGCAAATTGTATGACCAACATCTTAGAGTTTTTACAGACATATTCATCTACAGCATAATTCTTCAAGGTGGCAAAAACAGCTTTTGTTAGCAGACTCAAATACAGTCTGTCTCTCCATATGATATAAAATTAGAAGTCAAAATTATGTAAACTTGTGCTTAGTAATGAGTGTTTCAATAGGTTATCTTATTTAAAAATTATTAAGGAAACTCTTGTTTTACTTAACTGATCATAACTCTAGGGTTATGAATCACCCAAAAGATGTTTAGAAACTGTTTTTAAAAAGCAAACACAGGCTGGGTGCAGCGGCTCACACCTCTAATGCCAGCACTTTGGGAGGTTAAGGCTGCTAGATCACTTGAGCCCAGGAGTTTAAAATCAGCCTAGGCAACATGGAGAAACTCCATCTCTACAAAAAAAAAAAAATTGCAGAAATTAGCCTGGTGTGGTAGCATGTGCCTATAGTTCCAGATACTTGGGAGGCTCAGATGGGAGGATCACCTGAGCCTGGGAGGTCGAGGCTCCAGTGAGCCATGATCACACCCCTGTACTCCAGCCTGGCTGATAGAATGAGACCCCATCTCAAAACAAAACAAAACAGGCAGACACACTATGGTAACTGCCCAAAGGGTTCACCTTGCCCACTGCCTTGGCAGAGTCAATTCATGGAGAAAGGAGAATTGCAATAAAGAGTAATTCAGGCAGAGCGGCTGTGCGGGAGACCGGAGTTTTATTATTACTCAAATCAGTCTCCTGGAGCATTTAGGGAACAGACTTTTTAAGGATGACTTGGTGGGTGGGAGGAGCCAGTGAGCCAGGAGTGCTGGCTGGTCAGGGATGAGGTCATAGGGAGGTGGAGCTGTCTTCCTGGGTGGGGGCCGCAGATGAGATGAGCCAGTTTATCCATCTGGGTGGTGCCAGCTGATCCATCAAGTGCAGGGTCTGCAAAATATCTCCAGCAGTGATCTTAGGAGCAGTTTAGGGAGGGTCAGAATCTTGTAGCCTTCAGCTGTGTGACTCCTAAACCATCATTTCTAGTCTTGTGGCTAATGTTAGTCAAAGGCCATCTAGTCTCCAGGCAAGAAGAAGGTCTGCTTTGGGAAAGGGCTGTTACCGTCTTTGTTTAAACTATAAACTAAGTTTCTCCCAAAGTTAGTTCAGCCTGCGCCCAGGAATAAACAAGGCCAGCTTGGAGGTTAGAAGCAAGATGGAGTTAGTTAAGTTGGCACTGTTTCACCGTCTCAGTCATAATTTTGCAAAGGCGGTTAAATCCCTCCCTTTGAGTTTTATCACACTTTAATCTTAAGGTATAGGCTATGAAGATGGGAAAAAGTCTGTCCATCGCTCTGGCTTCTACCTGCAGACAGGGGATATAGTGGGAATGGGAGTGAAGCCCAGGGTGAGAGGAGTGGAACCACTTTACACCTGTCTGAGCGGACTCATGCAGGCCTGGCTTGCATGGTAAAAACATTATTACCTTTATCTTTCCTTAGGACAGTATTTAAGTAAACAGCATACCATAAGGTAAATAATGAGTCCTAGGATAAGGAGTACAATTTTTAATTTTAAAAGCAAAGATTTGAGGCCAGGCGTGGTGGCTCACACCTGTAATCCCGGCACTTTGGGAGGCTGAAACGCAGGTGGATCACCTGAAGTCAGGAGTTCAAGACCAGCCTGGCCAACATGGTGAGACCCTGTCTCTGCTAAAAATACAATAAATTAGCTGGGCATGGTGGCAGCTGCCTGTAATCCCAGCTACTCCGGAGGCTGAGGCAGGAGAATCTCTTGAACCCAGGAGGCGGAGGTTGCAGTGAGTCGAGATCACACCATTGCACTCCAGCCTGGGCAAAAAGAGCAAAACTCTGTCTCAAAAAATAAAAACTAAAAAACTGGAAAAGATTTGAAAGCATTAGTTTGGGGATTCTAACTTGTAAATAATTTAGAATTTGGTCTAAACTGCAGAAAAAAACAAAACCTTAAAAAGAGCTAACAACAGTGTACAGTTGGCTTTTTTTGAAGCATAATTTTTCTCTCTCCAGTCCCCATATTATTTGAAAAAAACAAATCATGATAGAGCTGATTTACAGTTTACAAAATAAACTTTAGTCTTACAGTACTTGCTTGGCTTGATTAATTGCATAAAGTACAACAAGAATAATTATTGTCACTTAGGCTTTAACTGACTTTGATGGAACTTTGTTCCATGAAGCATTTTAGATAAGACTTTTTAAAAGCCAAGCCCAGCCATGGGTTTGTAACCTTTCTAAGTATTGTAAGTTTGTAACTGTTTCTAAGAAGTCTCAATTTATGGTAGTCTAGTTAATTGCATAAGTGAAACAAAAATCCATTTTCTTTTGTAACAGGACACAATTGGAGAAAGTGGTCATTTTACCAAGGCTTATGAGTTGAGCAAATTTCTCTTCTTCTGAGGTCCCATGGTAACTTGGGGTTCCTGGGCCTGTTAGAAAGTGACATTTTATATTTACCACAGGTCAGGAACCTTGTACACGGACTCTGTGTGGACAAGCTATGAGGCGAGATTCCCCAGCAAGCTTTAATTAGCTTTATAAGTTAACTTTGATTCTTTAAAGGAAGCACGCCATTCCAGTTAAAGCCTTGGTAAAATGATCAATTTCTCCAACTGTGACTTGTTACAAAAGAAAACCAATTTTTACTGCACTTATGCAATTAACTATACTACCATAAACTGAGAATACTTAGAAATAGTTTTCAAATTCTGGAGAAATCGGGTAGAGAGAAACAAATGTGTTGTAAATTTTGTTCACAGGAGTATATTTAAATAGCTTTAAAGAAATAAGTTCTTTTGACTTGGAAAACAAAAGGTTTAGCAATGTTTAACTCATTAGTTTTCCGTAAGAGTTCTAGAAGTTCATGTTTTTCTTTATTCCAGTAGCATAATTTTTAAAGTTATCTGAGACCTGTACTTAGAGCTTTATATTTGATTATAAACTGCCTTTTGAAAAGGACCCAAGCAAAATGTTTGTGGATGATAAAAGAATTAGGATAGCCACTATTAAAGACACAATTGATAAGGAATTTTGTTATCTCTGTAGCACACAGTCATTTAATGTAATATTTATAATTATTACTGATAACATATACTAAGTTATATTAAAATTATAGGAGTTTTACATAATTTTGGAACATATATTAGTAACACATTTATACAAATATAGCCCAAAGAAAGGCCAACACCATTTTATATTTGACAATGTTTCCTGTATGGTTTTTATACCAAATAAGCCAAATGTCATTTTGGACTTTAAAGGACCTAATATTTAAATATTATGTTAGAAAGAGACATAATTTATCATTCAATTTTGGAAAGTTTGTCAAATATCAAAGGTTTAAAACACTGGATTTCACAAAATAGAATCCCAGATCATTATAAATCATTTATTTGGCCAAAATGTTAACTTCAAAATCTTAAAAGAAAAACCTTTACTCTGATAGAGGAGACTTAGCTTTCCAAATAGAACCCAATAAAGATAGCATGAGGCCAGCTGAATCTGTCTCTTCTCTCTCCTCCCTCTTTTTCCATCTTTTACCCAAAGGAGAAAACAAAACTCTTTCATTATATTTTAACATTATATAACATTTGTCTTCAAAAGAGAAAACCAAATTTCATGCATGTATTAGTACATTTTTAACGTTAAAGCTAGTTTTTTAAATAAAATTTTATAACTATTTGGTTTTAATTAGTCTGATAATAAAGTAAGATTTCTATCAACTTTTAGAACCCTTTACAATTTTTCATCAAATAGCAGATTAATTTTCTAAGAAAACACTGTTATTCGGACACATGGGCTCGGATTCTGGCCCTACATTAGTATGATTTTAATGTTTTGACCTGCAGAAAAAAGGTAAATAATTTTCAATCTCAGTCAACTTGTTCAAACCCACAGAATTTTTAAATAAGATTAACCCTTTACAAACCCTTTTCCCTTTGCTTAAACCTTTAGTTTTGTCCCATTTCCTCTTTTAGGTAAAGACAATCTTTAAAACCCTCTGAACTAGACAAAATTAAATTCCTTTTCACAAAAGCCATATTCCTATGCCTTCTTACAATCGTCTACCAAAAACACATGCCCTACACACCTTATATATAAAACTGTCTCTCCAGCACTCTTAATTTTATGTTATAATGTTAACTCTTAGCAACTTTTATTTTTAGTGAAAAATCTGGTAAGTAAGCGATTTTACTTATGTACTAGGGGTGGAGCCTAGGACATCAGACAGACTTGAAGATAAGGTCTGACTGTTTAGCATAGCTAGGAGAGTGGCTCTCCACATGTCTCCAGGCTTTATCTATAACCTAATACTTCAAAGTAGGTAAATTGAACAATTTTCAAAAGTCAAGGAAGTAGTTTGACCTTAAAACAATTAGCAGGTCTGATATTTGACCTTCCTTTAGACCAAATATCTACATTTTTAAGATATGTTGTTTTACTAATAATTTTTAAATTATCTAAAACTGGCTAATCTTTCTAAAAAATTACTAGTCACATGAACAAAAATGCATTAAAGTTTCTACTTTTCTGACAAAATATTTAAGTGCTTATTTTTTAAGCCAATTAATCAATGCTCTTTTATATATAAACGAACATACAACACATATAAATACGCAGACAGAAGATTCAGCACTTGTAAGATTTTTCATTTGCCAGTTTTTTAATTGGAATACTGGCTTCAGGGTGGAGTCTTGGAGAAACAGAGCGAGGAAAGCCTGCATCTTTAAGCAGACACAGCTGAAAGCAAAGACAGATCCCTAAAATTAAGGGCGTCATTTTATACTTAATACTGGATCTCCAAAAGGAGAGAAGTACTGCAGGAGAAGACGGTGCGATGATTCTACTGTACATTTTATTGCAGGGCAGCCCAAAGCCAATCAGCCATTTTGTAATTGGATCATCCCTCTTTGGAGTCCCATGTCCCAGTGGGGGTTGGGGATGTTTCCATATCTTTCAGATGGCCAGGAGCACGCATCTCTGACCCAATTGTGCAGAGTCAAGTATTCCTCCATTACTATTAGTCATCCCTTAAAGTATATTTCCTACCTAGTTATTACACACCAAAGCTTTTTTATAATGTAATTTTTGATATCCCCCAAAACTCAAAACTATCAGATAACACAATGCAAAACAGAACAGAGCCTTTGATTTTGAGAGGGATTTATCCACTTTTAATTCCTGCAGTTTCATGAGAAAAACGGATTTGTTTTTTCGGTTTTTTTTTTTTTTGTATTTTTTTCAAAACAGGGTCTGTGGTGACTCCTCTGTTTTTCCCAAGAAGTCCCCAGCTACCAGAAGTTATCTTAGGGCCTCTCGTGTGTGCACTAAAAGTGACGAAACAAAAAAAATAGTTGATTGAGAATCAAAAAACAAAAAACTTTTTCCAGAGAAACAAGATCCAAGAATCAAAAACCATAAAGCCTTTTTAAATACATAAATAGCATGTTTATCCACTTTTAATTAAGCTGACTTTTAACCATAGTGCTCTTTAAAAAAGAAATCCTTTTAAATCTCTTATTACCTGATTTTATCCATGCCAAGTGGCCAATATTTTTAGCTTCCGAACTTTAGGTGCTTCAAAAACATGGTAAGCCACCTCTTTCTTTACAAGATTTAGAATCTCCACAAGGTAGTTCAGAGACAGGAAAATTCTAAAGAGGAAATCAGAAGCTATCTATGAGGGGAAAAAACAAAAACAAAAAAAAAAGCAATAAATGGCAAAGTTACATAAGTGAAGAATCAGAAAGAAATCATCTGGAAGCCAAGAATAGAACCTAGGCTGCCATTGTCAAAAGGCAAAGTCTTAGCTACTGAGTTTTTATTGCTCTTCCCAGAAGGAGACTGAGAAGCCAATTTCAAGCTTGCAAACACTTTTAACTGCTCAAGAAAAATTTTAGACCTAACTATGACATGACTCCCCAAATTCCTGTCTTCTAGACGGTGGAAACCAAGAGAAAGTATCCACACGTGGTCACAAGATTAAGCTCTTGAGGACACAAAACAAGACAGAGAAATTTATCCAGTATTGTTCAGGGACGCAGCCTGCCAGGCTGACTTGAAAAGCAGGCTTGAACGTGGGTCCTAAACCCACATTTCGTCCTGTGATACTCCTTTCTCCATTACAGAACACAGAAAGACAAATTCTTAGCACAAAGTACACCAGATTTGCTGCCACCTAAGACTAGTCTCACAAATCCTTTTTCTATTCATTAAACCCTTGCGGAGTGACAAATAGTGGTGTTTACCGTTTGCTCAGATAGAGAAAGAGAGAGACCGTTTGCTCAGATAGAGAAAGAGAGAGAGAAAGAGAGAGAGAAAGATAGAGAAAGAAAGAGAAAGAGATAGAGAAAGAGAGAGAAACTTGGCTGGTTAAGAATTTCTTATGCTTTTTGACAGCATACCAGACTTCTGGGCTCCCTTTCTATGTAGCTTCAAGAACAGAGGGGCTTCTAATGACCTTGCTCACTGCATCACAGCTGTGGGGTTCAAGCCACTTTACAAGAGAAAATCACCATTTCCTGTTTAAAGGAACTTCAGGCAAGATTCTTAATTTGCAAGATGCTGCCCAGTGGGCCGCATGGCGAACTGAATCAACATTTTCCATGCCAGCTAAATACACACAAAACAAACATTAGTCACCCCCTTCGGCACCCAGTGTCAGCCTGACACAGCTCAAACGTTTTCCCATTGGTCCCTGCTGTCTTTGATCCACTCCAGGTGGGGACAGACAACCTCTGCCTGGTAATTCACAGTAAGGTCTCTGAGCAAGGCGAAGAGCAGATAGTCACGCCAAGACAGGCCTGCTGAACCTTCTCAAGGGTTCACTGAATATGACCAGACAAATAAGGAGGGTTCTGAGTTAGCCCTGCTGGACGTCCATCAGCAATCCCTTCTGAGATCCCTTCCATGTATATAAGCACACACAAAGACGAGAGGACAGAAGGCCTTCCAAATCAGATCCCTAACCAAGAACTCCAGGAGTATCCTACACATGATCCTCCTTTTCCCCTTCTGAGAAACCTCCTCAAAATCTCCCTGACTCAGGAGAAGTCTCCCAAACCAGGAATCTTCCTGCTAGGTAGAAAGAGCCAAGCAAGACCCCCTCAGAGCCAAACAGACACCCTGCAATGGAGCTACAGACACCCCACCACAGGGCTGCAGCACCAGTCGGAAGAAGGAATGAGGTGTTTGCAGTGCCTAGGATACTCGCCAGTCCAGACACCCCGCAGTGGGGCTACAGACAGACACCCCGTCCCGGGGCTACAGACAGACGCTCTGTGATAGGGATACAGTTAAACAAGGTTTCCCCAGGACTATTTCTTCACTGCAATTAAATCCACGCACACGGGGCTGGCAGTGCCCTCCAGTACAGAGAATAGCAGAGTCAGCCTCTGTCCAAGAAAACTAGGCAGCCGCTTGGGCTGGCTTCTGGATCCATCGCTGATGGGGGCCGCTGAACCACAGGATGAGTATCCAAAAGGGTAATCCTGGATTAGTCCCCAAATTTGTAACCACCCCAGGGGTTTACCTTGCCTGCCGCCTAAGCAGAGCCAACGTATCAAGACAGGGGAATTCCAACAGAGAAAGCGTAATTCACACAGAGCCAGCTGTGTGGGAGACCAGGGTTTTATTATTACTCAAATCAGTCCCCCCGAGCATTGAGGGAGCACAGTTTTGTTTGTTTTGTTTTGTTTTGTTTTTTGAGACAGAGTCTTGTTCTGTCAGCAGGCTGGAGGCTGGAGTGCAAGGGCGCAATCTCAGCTCACTGCAATCTCCGCCTCCCAGGTTCAAGCAATTCTCCTGCCTCAGCCTCCCAAGTAGCTGGGACTATAGGCGCATGCCACCACACCCAACTAATTTTTGTATTTTTTAGTAGAGGTGGGGTTTCACCACGTTGGCCAGGACGGTCTCGATCTCTTAACCTCGTGATCCCCCGGCCTCAGCCTCCTGAAGTGCTGGGATTACAGGTGTGAGCCACCGTGCCTGGCCGAGAGCAGAGTTTTTAAAGATAACTTATTAGGTGGGAGGAGCCAGTGAGCCAGGAGTGCTGGCTGGTCAGGGATGAGGTCATAGGGAGGTGGAGCTGTCTTCCTGGCTGGGGACCACAAGATCAGATGAGCCAGTTTATCCATCTGGGTGGTGCCAGCTGATCCATCAAGTGCAGGGTCTGCAAAATATCTCCAGCAGTGATCTTAGGAGCAGTTTAGGGAGGGTCAGAATCTTGTAGCCTCCAGCTGCGTGACTCCTAAACCATCATTTCTAGTCTTAGGCCATCTAGTCCCCAGGTAAGGAGGAGGTCTGCTTTGGGAAAGGGCTGTTACTGTCTTTGTTTATACTATAAACTACAAACTTTCTCCCAAAGTTAGTTCAGCCTATGCCCAGGAATAAACAAGGCCAGCTTGGAGGTGAAAAGCAAAATGGAGTCTGTTAAGTTAAATCTCTTTTTCTGTCTCAGTCATAATTTTGCAGAGGTGGTTTCACTATGACACCAAATAAAGCTACGATCATCTCAAGCTTTAACCTCCAAGCTGAACTATTTTTAACTTTGTCTAGTAACACAAGTAGAATAAAATTATGTTTGCTTTATATCTACAGGTGATGATGGCAATGACATACTGTCTTTATTTAACAAACAATCTCAACCTAGCTGTATTCGTCAACCATCCTAGTGATGTGAACTTGAAAAACATTTGGGTTTTCCTCTGTTTCTGAGCGTCCTATGAACATTTAATCAAGCACTTCTTTTTTCTCTAAGCCAATTTGAATAGAACTCCTTTAAGGAATTTTATAATTACTTTGGCAATACCATCCAGAGGTAGAAAAATATCACATATATATATATAAAAAACATAAGTACATCACATATAGACACATGAGAACAGTGATCATATGGCTTCATTCTGAAATTTTAGCTGTGAGTCAGGCAACACAGTGACACAAAACTCACTAGTTTATCTCCACTCTATATTTTTATCTGAACTATGTTTCTGACAAAAATGAGATATGTTGAGGTTACCCACTCAATAAAGGCTAAAGATTTTTCTTTCTTAAGCAGCATTTGTGAAGGGGAGTCTCAAGTCTTTCTTTTCCCCTGGCACTATTTAATCTTACAGAGGTGTGACTGAGGCAGCCATCTGGATGTGTCAGAGCCTTCACTGAGTAGTAAAATGTCCCATCTGTTTCCAGGTTGTCTGTTTCTTTTTCAGCCTCTGATCATGTAGTTGATCTGGGAGTGTCTGGGTCCATAAAGCTCCAGGGACTGTCGGGAGTCAAGGGGCTGAGTGGGAAGAAAAGGGTGTGATGAGGGTGGGGGAGGAACGGAGGCCTAGGGCAGGGGGCACATCCAATGGCGCAAGGGAGCTAAGGGAGATGAGGTCCTGTGAGGAGGACTCGGGCGTAGAGACTACAGAGAGGGGAGTACTCCAAGAGCCAGTTCACAGAAATCTGGGCCATGGCCACTCTGTATGGTCCTTGTAAAGTCAGGGCAAAAAGGAGAGGAGCAAAGCCAGTGCCACAGTGGGGAGAGTTGGAGGGTTTTAGAGGGATCTCAGTAAACAGGAGAAGCAGTCCGAATGCAGTTGAACTGCATGCCTCTTCATGGGTCACATGTTCAAAAAATGACGGTGTTAGCATGATCTGAGAGCAGTGTTTTTAGCCTTCTGTATTAGTTCTTGCAGTGCTTTAAAGACATACCTGAGACTGGGCAATTTATGAAGAAAAGAGGTTTAATTGGCTCACTGTTCTGTGAACTATACAGGCTTCTGCTTCTGGGGAGGCCTCAGGAAACTTACAATCATGGTGGAACGCAAAGGGGAAGCAGGTACATCTTACATGGCCAGCAGGAGGAAGAGCGGGAGTGGGGAGGTGCTACACACTCGTAAACAACCAGATCTCAGGAGAACTCACTCATTATCATGAGAACAGCCAGGGGGACATCCACCCCCATGATTCCATCACCTCCCAAAGACTCCTCCTCCAACACTGGGAATTACAATTCAACCTGAGGTTTGGGGAGGGACACAAATCCAAACCATATCAGCCTCTGACATGCAAAAGTGAAGCAGAGGATAGGAAACTCTCACTGTGCATTCTCTGTGGACTGGCCAGAGCCACTCCATGGTCAGTCATCTCTCATCAGGAAGGAGTGCTGGGGACACTGCTCTGCTTAAACCACAGAACAGAGGGGAGTCCGGTCACAGACTCAGATGATTGGCTCAAGGAGACAAAGGAATGGGTTCTTCATTTCTCATTTTCCAGAGCTAGCTTCTGCTTACTCCTTAGGAAAGCACTCTGGTCACAGATGAATAAGGAATGAGTAAGAGAGAAAAAAGATGAGTTTAGCCCTCACCTAATCATCCTCACCTGGATGATTGCCTCATCCAGACAGTTGAAACAGGTAATCAAGGTCTTCCCCAACATAAAGGCCAATTAAGGGGTCATTTCTAAATCACTTTCTCACAGTAGACACTAGGTTTTCTTACTCTCCTTGGGCCCTACCGACTCAGTGGGCACTTCAGCCATTTGCCACAGGAATTGAGTTGACCATGTTATGTGGCTTTCTTGAGATGTTGAACCTTGAGGGAGAGAGGAGAACATCGATGTGGTCCTAGTGATGGAGAAGGGTCCTGTTTTCCCCAAATTAACCAGAGTGAAATCTCAGAACTCCACAGGGAACCCTTTCACCAATGCCAGTGTGTGCATGATGTAAATATCGAGAAAGAGCAGTGGATACTCATGATTACACGGCATGTGGCATCTTACAACCGTGAGGCTGGAGTCAGAGGTGATGCAGGAAGAATATGGCAAAGCCACTCCACTTGACAACGCACTTTAAAAACCACACGGATGTTATAAAACACAAATATTTTACTGCACATCGTACTGGCTGCCTTGCACAATACTTCCATTGTAATTACGGGACAGACACAAAATGAAAAGAATATTTCTAACAAAGCACTTGCCCGACGCAGCTGTACCCATTCTTAATGATCATTAATGTCTCATCCAAAGAGAACTGTGCTTTGTTTCATTTACTGAAGGTCAGCATACTGGGAAGCAATTGTCATCACATCTCAGACCTTTTTGCATATTTTCCCGCATTGTTCTGATCTTGCAAGTGCACAGACGAGTCGATTGGTATGCAGATTGTCTGTCATTAAAGCCATTTGGAAATCAGCTTTGTCATTGGTTTAGTGTTGGAACTTCAGATCCTAGCAGACACCACTGGAAATCTGTGCACTCAGAAAGGGAAGGTGCACGGCCCTGCTGAGCCCAACCTCAGGGCTAGAAGAAGAAGCTGACCTTGACCTTGAGTCTAAGCAATGCCCCAGCACACTGAAACGTCACACCTCCCATAAAGAAAAGCCATGAATGGCAGAAGCAAGGAACCATTGTGTGGGGCCTAACAAGGAGAAAGCAGTATTCACAACCGCCACCTGTTGTTGGGGTCTGTCAGCATGATCAGCTCCTGTCACCTAGGCAGCCAAGGCCACAGGTCAGGAGGCCACGGGGCCTGTGGACAACCCACATTCCAGACATCAGCATTTCACCCACATGACTCCACCTCTTATCTGCAAATGGGACCACCCTGAAATTGCTTTGCTCCTGAAGGAGGAGAAAGAGGGGTGGCCCATCTCTCTGAGTCCTGCCCTTCCTAAAACAGAGCCACAAAGCCATGGCTTCATGATGAAGCCATAGCATTGCACACTGTTTTCCCATTTCCCAGAACATGCTTCGAACCTTCAAGGGGCATTCACTGTGGGAGCCATTCATGAGAGGTCAAAGTGTTGCTTCTGCAAAAGGAGATGTGCCCTTTTACTTTGCTTACCCCAAAACAGCTGGATGAGCCCAGTCATCCTTGGGACCGGGCGTTTGTCTCAGCCTCTCAAGGGGTAATTCCAGAGACCACGAGGGCAGGCTCAGCTCAGAGCTCCTGGGCAACCGTCCTCCATTTTCACAGCCACCCAGAGGTGCTTGTTTCCCTGCATTTTCCAGACAAGAAGCCCAAATCCCAGAGAACTTTCTCAGGGCTATCTCTCGTGGCCCACTGGAGGGACTGGAACTCAGGCAGGGCTCCTTCCTCTAGAGGGGCTGGTGGGCACCCACACAACCATAGCCATACGAAGAGAAGCAAATGCAAATTCAATGAACATTGCTAAACTACAGGGCTTTTACTTCCCCCTAGGTTCAACTACTGAAATGTCATCCAGTTTAAAATATCAGGATGCGCCTGGAGTACTTGGTGAGGAAGCCCCTCCTATCAGCCTCTGGCCTGTACGTGAAGGGGGCTGGATGGTTGTCTGCAGCTGTTTCCCAGATAACCTGGTACACACTGCAGACAGTGGAGGGAGCTGATTGGTTTGAGGCTAGAATCACACCCCCGGGGCCCAAAGCTTTAGTGCTGACATCTAAGAGGCAAACTCTCAAGAAATTAAAGAAGACAGAATTTTAGACCATTACACCGAAAAAGTGCCTGGGAGCCTTGCTTCTCAAAGTGAGGTCCAAGGACCCGCAGCATCTGCATCACCTGGGAGCTTGCCAGAAAGGCCCAGGGGCAAGCTGGCCAGCCCCTGTACCAGCGCCGCCCTCGACCCGACGCTGCTGATTCCTGTGCCCCTGAGAGGAACCGCGGCTCAGCCGTCCCTCCACAGCCTCAGCCCTGCCGGCCCCCGGGGGAGATGGTGGAAACCACAGGCACCCTGGCCTCATCCCAGGCATGCAGACCGTGCTGGCCGGGCTGGGCCCGGTGCCTCTGTGCTTCTCCAGACTCTGCAGGTGATGCTTAAATACAGCCGGCTGAGAACGCTGCCCTGGGCCGGGGCCGTCCAATAGAAACCCAGCGCAAGCCGCAGACGTGATTTTCATTGTCTAGTGGCCACACTAAAAAGACACAGATGAAACTCACTGTCATAACATTTTATTTCGTGTGATGATTTCAACATGCGACCAATGTAAAATTATTAATGAGGCATTTTCAGTCTTTCCATCACATGGGATCATCACTATTCAGTATGTCCTTTGCATTTCACGTGCTTAGACAGCCACGCTCCAGCATGTGAACGTGTGGCCAGGGTCACCTCATGGGCAGTGTCCACAGTTCTGCTCCAACCACTCATTTTACATGTGGGGAAACTGAGTCCTGGAGTGCTGGGTCTCAGAGCATGGGGTCCTGACCCGCACTCACATTGATGTCCATGGGAAGCAGTCACCTCCCGAGGCCTCTCTGCCAGTGTTGCCTATGGAGTGGGGTCACGAGTAGATGGTGGGGTTGCCTTCCACCTGCAGCTACGGAGGCTGCACAGCCTCAGAGAGGGGCTCCCGTGGGAATACAGGCCCCAGGCGCCGGGCCCCTTTCCAGGAGCTGCCCCTCTTGGGAAACCATTCTGCTCCGTTTCCAGCTCTGGGTGGGAGGGGCCTGGGAAAGCGCTGCCTGCCTGCGGGTTTGGTGGTCACATGGATGGATGAGTGAGCGCTCGAGTGAACGAATGGATGTTCCCATTCTCACTTCTGCCACCCAGTCCACTTTACGGGTACTCAAGGGAACTGCCCAGGCAGGAGTTAGGCTCCCTGAGGTCAAGGGGAGTCACCACCGACATGTGAGAGCCTCTGAGTCAGTCAGGGGATGGGACCTCACCAGGGCGAGGGAAGCCTGGGTCCTCTGCAGGCTTCAGCTGGGCATGCTGGGGGCAGCTCATCAGACGGGCAGTGAGAGGGAGTGTGTGTGGCTTTCTCTGGTCAGCTCTGAGCTGGAAGCGAGGACAAAAGCCAGAGGAGCTGTCGGTGATGAATCCAGCCCCGACCCTCTGGGGCCAGCTGGTGCAGGGGTTGTGGTTTGGCTGCCTGAGTTGTTGCTAGAGGAGGTCTGATTCCTGCAAGTTTGACTGTGGAGCAGGCGGGTCCCCTGGA